>JANHFM010003635.1:19031-29856 GCA_032468115.1 Grayia smithii
TTATGAATTGTAATGTAAACACCTGAAAGGCAGGTGTTTCCTCAACCTTTCTCACAAGCGCAATGGCCCACATCTTAATGAAAATCAGAGTCTACGGTGCCTACTTGGAAATAGGATCTATTAAACTCACCTGGAGACGGATAGAGGAGTGGTGTCTCGGTTCCTAAGACCAGTGGAAATATGTGTTTTCCGATGGTCTCAGGCGACCCCTGTGAAAGGGTCACTTGACCCCCCCAAAGGGGTCCCAACCCACAGGTTGAGAACCGCTGTTCTAAATTATTGTGGCTAAATGATTGTGGCTGCTTAGCCCCTAAGATCAGGGACATTTCATTTTTGGATTTGGATAGGGTTGCACTTCTCCATTTGAGACTCCTGGGTTTATAGCTACTGCCTATAAGAGGGTCTTTGCACAGGTACATCCTGTATGCCAGTTGCATCCCTTTATCAATTGGAAGGCCCTGGAGGCAGTCACTCATGTCATGATCACCTTACAATTGGAGTATTGCAATGTGTTCTACATAGGGCTGTCATTGAAGACCATCCAGAAGCTATTGTTAATTCAAAGCACAGGGGTGGAAGCAATAATAGGAATTTCTTGTTTTGCTTGTGTCATCATTGCTGTATGAGCTACATTGACTGCCAGGTAGCTTCTGGGTGCAATTCAACAACAATAAATGACCCATTAGCTTATGAAGACTGCTTGGAAGAAGTCAGCCTTGTTGATGAAAGGGGTGGTTTTGCCTCCCTTTAAATAGATAATGGGAGAAGTCCCCAACCCCTGGGCCATGGTCCACTATCGGGCCATGTCCTGTTCAGAACTGGGCTGTGAGAAGTGGCAAGTGAGCATGCGCATGCCCGCTGCTCACACAGAACCATCCCCTCCCCCCATCAAGTCTGCAAAGCTGGAAAGGTTGGAGACCACTAGATAATGGTATATGCTCTCTTCAAGAAGTTATTGCTGGACCCAAACATTCTGGGTAACTTTTCTTTAGTCTATAATCTTTCTTTTGAGGGATGGTTCTTGAGAATGTAGTTGGACTGCAGTTTCAGGAGGCCCTTAAAGAAAATGATTATCTGGACACTTTTCAGTCATGTTTCAGATCAAGCCATAGTGTAGATGTCATAGGGATGGTTTATTTGTTCTGATTCTCCTTGATCTCTCAACATCTTTCAATACCATTGATCATATGAAATCCTTGATGGTCTCTGAGCTTGGCTATTTGCTTGCAGAAGTTTCATTACCTGACTAGATAATGTTTGATAATGAAACATCTGCAAACAAACAACCAGTTTACAATTCAACTCTGAGCAACATATATTCTATTCAATTGGAATCACTGATCATGGTATCTTCTGCACTAGCTATGGAATTGGTACAGTGATTCTCTTCTCTGTGAATGGTTCCAATTGGTGTTAGCACACAGGGAGAGATTGAGCCTGAAGGCCCTAAATTGTGGGGTGCTAGAAGTCTTGACACTCTCACCCCTTTTGTTTTAACATCTGGTTGAAGTTCTGTATTAGTTCAAGACAGTAGTGGGTTTCAAATCCCGTTGCTACTGTTTGCTCGTGGATGCACACGCACTTGCGTGTGCGCACAATGCTTCTACGTATGCGCAGAGATGTCCAGGCAGGTGGGCAGAGCCACGCACTGTCGCCACTACCGGTTCGCCCGATCCAGGGCGGATTGGTAGCAACCCATCACTGGTTCAAGGTCACATATTATTTTGATAATCTTGATCCTGAGTTGCCCAATGATCCTGTCAAAGTTTTATTCCATGTTTGGAGTTTGTGAGATGTTGGATGAAGAGAAACAGATCCAAGCTCAACCCTAGCAAAGCTAAATCACAATGGATTATTGGATCCCCAATCCTGAAAATTTTCATCTAATCCTGGATGGGGAAGAATTTAGAAACTGCTGCATTATCTAGAGTTTTTTCCTGGATTTGCAGCTTCTGCTTAAACATCATCTTACAGGATTCCACAGGCTTTTGTCTCAGGCTTTTCTCTTGAATGGAGCCTTATAAATTTAATAAATATGTAAAACAAAAAATCTATGTTTATATATGAGTTTGTTTCCTTTTCTGCATTGTTCCCTCAGAAGAGAGCAAAGAAAATACAGCTCTCTAATCAATGTCAACTAAGCACATCACTTCTAGACATCAATGCTTTTGTAATATAACAGTCATTGAAATTCCTACCTTGGCAAATCAACATCATTTACTATAAGGCAACTGTGTGAAAGGCAATCACAGCAACATAATCTACTTGAACCTGAACCAAAACTTGCAGATATGTGTTAAATTCAATTCCACCAAAAGAAAGGGAATCTCAGTGTGAGTATTTAACTTTAGAATGAGCTAGAAAAGAAAGTGATCATTACCACAAAGGCCATTTTCTTGGCCTGTTTGAATGTATTTTGTTACAAGGGCCAAATACCAAAAATAAGCTAATTAAATGAGTTTTGTACACACTGATTACACACTGATTTTTTTTTAAAAAAATCAATAACCATTTAATAAAACATATGAAGCAACTCAGTTGGATTATCTATGGTGCCTTTTAAAATTGTAATAATTATCTTTCATTTTTTGCAGTGCAGCTGAAAATCAGCTGCTGCTTCTACTTGCTGGATGGAAAATTAGTGTAATTCAAAATCATCTGTAAGAGGTATCACCTTTACCTTTTACTGTCTCTGATTTTCCCCAAGGCACATATGAAAATAGAATTCAGCATACATTGAAAACGAACTCTTAAACTGAAGGAAGGCTGATTTATAAAAATGGAATAAATTCTAATAAACTAAATCTATATACTACCAAAACTCTTGCTGTCTTTAACTGGGTGAAATAGTGCATCACAGGGCAGCAATTTTTTAACCAAGATACCACCAAATTTACAGAATCTTCCAAAATCTATAGCAATGACTCTCTATAGAAATAACCACTTACTGCTGGTAGGGAGGGCCAGGGCCAGGGCCAGGGCAGGAGCAAGGGATATTTCAATGCTCCCTGCCACATTCCCACAAGCAAATTCAATGGGGAAGCTGGCAGGATGTCAGAAACCTTCCCTGCTCACACTGCTTTTCTGTTTTCCTGATATTGTGTTTCTTTGTTTAGATAAGGAAATATCAATAGGGCACGGCTTGTCCAGTATAAAAATGTGGAAGAGAGAAGTGTTTTGCATTTGCAAAGAAAAAAGTCACTATTACAGAATAGTTAATCTGTAGCCTATGAATTAAAAGCATTCTCTAAGTCCCTATTCTCTGATCCTCCAGACCCCACCCCAATCATGCTATCAAACATTAAGTGGCAAGTTGAGAGGATTTCTTGTTATTTAGTGGTTGGGGAAGCTGTGTTAACTTTCATTTCAGCATAACCTCAATCACTGTAATCTGATCTACCTATCTTTGCGATACTGTGATATTACCAAGATTGCTCCAAAACAAGAACAAAATTCAAAGTTCCATATGCCAACAGATTAATCTCCATGTATGATATACACAAACACAGAATATAAGAAAATAGTATGATTCCGCTGCAATATTGTATTATTTCAAATAGCCTGCTCATTTATCCCAGAAACATCTGCTATGAGAGGAACAACAATCTGCAATCCCACTTCCTCTGTTGACTTCCTCGAGACATAGTCCTCGCGTCAGAAAATTGCTTCATAAAACAGAAATGCTTTATGGCCCATAAGGCACTTCTGACTGTTGCAAAATGTCACCCCAGCCCCCTGCATGGTCACATGACTGTGATCTGGTTGCTAGACAATTCAGGAAGTCAATGAGGAAGTCAGCAGGGAAGGATACAAACACAAGGGATACAGGGGAGCTGAAATCCTTTGGTAGCTATAGGATAAAGCATCCTACCTATGGATTTCCACTCTGTGAAAGGAGGGGAGCTAAAATCCTCCACAGGGATGTAGGAACATTTCAGAGCAAAAGGGCTCCGAGCTGAAAAATCCTTAACCCAAAAAAATTGCTGAACCCTGGCCATGGAGACACTAATACAATATGCCCTTTGAACAAAAGTCAAATAACATTGCACTGAAAATTACTGGGCAGAATTTTTTTAAGTTCTGCCTTTATTACTTTTATAAATAGCTCAAAGCATTGAAAGTATCTAATCCTCTTTCCTCCTATTTTTCCTACAGCAACAATTCGGTTAAGTGAGTTGGGCTGAGAGAAGAATGACTGGCCCAAGGTAACCTAGCTGGCTTCATCTCTACGGCAGGACTAGTTCACGCCTAGTTTCTCACCTGGTGCCTTAACCATTAGATGAAGCTGGCTCTTTTTTCCAACCTTTTTCCCATTCTTCTCTAATTTTCCAACCCTCTCTAATCTTTGTGCAATCTATAGAAAAAACAAAGCGTAGAAAATTCACGTAATACGTGGTAGTCATTTAAGCAGCTCAAATTTAAATTTCTATTTTGACAAAATGCAAATGAAACTTAATATTGTCATGTAAATGTAAAAGAAATATGTCATGAAGCTTCTCTCATTACGATTTTATAAATGTCTATATTCATTATTACTTTCTTATTTTTATTAAATATATTATAGCCATTCACTCCACTAGATTCTGTATATTACATACATATATGTAAGTATATGTATATGCTTACAACACTGAAGCATAAATTAAAAATATGAAAAAAACATGAAAGCCTGGAGTAAAAATAATTATAACAATGCATATGAAATTTTTGGCAGCAGTGCCAAAATGTTATGCCATTGCTATCTTCTATTTTCTTTTTGTTTTTTTTAACTTTCTAGTCCTGCCTGCAGCCCTGGAATTCTCTGGTGGTCTCTCATTCAAGTATTAAACTGAAGCCAAAACCTGCCCTGGCATGTTAGAAGCAGTCTTCATCTTCGGTCAGATAGATGCTGAACTCTTCTTAGACTATTTTCAGTTATTATTAATGTAAGCAGAAGAGTTAAGCAATCTATTATATTTAATTTCCAACTCGCTTGGAATCTCACCCTTGCAGATCCGTGCAGGACTGTGATGCAGAGTTCATGTCATATCTTCTAAAACTTCGTACATAGATTAATATTCTTGGGCTATTATTGAAAATATATAGAAACTATCTATCATAAAAATCTGATTAGTGAAATAAAGGTTCTGCTGCATACCACACAGGGGGAAGAGATTCTATTCTCATCATCATACCTAAGTTCTAAATGCAAATTTTCATTGTTGATGCAAGACCCAGAAAGAATTTGCTGAGACTATTCTGTATTTGCTAATTCCCTACTCAAAATTTATTTGTTACTGCAAAATCACTGCCAAAAGAGCTTTCATGGTCATTCATGGATATATAGATAAGTTAAAAATATAGAAAATATAGTCACTCGACACAGACATTCCCAGACATTTCAGTATTCACTAATTCAGTGTATGTGATAACTGTATACAATATACTTCAATATACTACTTCAATGAGAAGTGTATAATTCAAAAAAGATGGTTCACAATAGCTGATAGAGAATTAGAAAATATATTTAAAGACAAGTTAAATGCTGGGTCTGGCAATGCTCAATGGGTACTTCAATTGACTTTTGCAAACCAAATTTAAATCACTTATCTCACCTGAGCTTTTAATCATGTATTTCAGTACTGTATATTTAAAACTGTTTACCCTATATATTTGTACTTATATATTTCAATAGAACAATTTTAAAATATAGTAGTAAATTTAAAAGACTTTATTTGGGATTGATGAGATTAACCAAATTATTATTTGAAATTCACCATACTCTTCTAGTGAAGATAGACGAAGAAGCTATGAAATGCGAATCACACAATTACAAATCAAGGAAAATTATCTGGAAAAATGTTCAAATTATAAATATATTCAGTTATGTAGATATGCAATGGGATCTTCAATGATTATAATCTTTGAGGGGAATATTTCACAAATAGATTTCAAGGCAGATTAAGAAAGGCAGATTCTAGAAACAAAGGGAAATATTTTGTAAAAGCTGCCTAGGAAGGACACTGCCAGCTACTATTGTCAGTACAACCTAACTGCTTTAATCAAAACTATTTGATATTTGGGCTGATTATTCCTTCACTTGATTGTCTTTACAGAAGTGGCTTTCACAAGCTCCCCTACGTGAAGGTTGTAAATAAATAAAGTGCATTTTATCTCTCCAAATGACCGCTCTCATTTTTTTTCCCTGGCAATTTCCCCACTTTCCTTTACCCTTTAAACACTTACCAGAAACAGTCACAACAATGTACTGCTGTGGCGCAGGCGCTGGTGTCTGTTGTCCAGTGGGTGGAGCCTGCGCCTGAGAAGTTGAGATTTCTGTAACATATTGTTTTGGGGTTGACTGCTGCTGTTGCTGCTGGGCACCTTGCAATTCTGCCACATACTGTTGTTGAGTTGCTGCTGCCACCACCACTGGTGTTGTTGTGTTTGTTGTTGCTGCTGGCTGTTGCTGAGACTGTTGCTGTTGTGATTGTTGTTGGGCTGCCTGTAATTCGGTAACATAAGCCTGTGTTGCCATGCCAACAGTGGGGAAAATGATAATAAATAAGGCTTTTTTGCTTCCTTTTGTTGAAGAGAAAAAGAAAAACAAATAGAATAAAAAAGAAAAGAAAAATAATTAATCAATTATAAAGCATTCTACAGACAGAAAGAACTCCCTACAGTTCTATTCACTGAGTGATAACTTAATAACTCACCATGTTTAAAATCTAATTGAAATCAATTATCAAAAAGAATAGCAACAGGAAGATCAATTAGTGCATGTGAAATAGTCTGGAAAATTAACAATGCAGAACATTTAAATATGATCTGCAGGGCTACTTAAATCATATTTTTCAGAATTCTTCTATGAAACACAAACCTGCTCACAGTCATCAGAAATTCAACTTGCTTACAATGCCCCTTACAGCTAGTTAAGATAAGGAATAGAGGACCGAGTATGAACTTTAAGACAAAAAGTATGCTACAACCTGTAAGATTCAGAGTAAATTGTTCACTATTTGTCACATTCTGCTCCCAGTGTTTCTGGTTAAATAAATGCATAATAATGTGTCTTCGCCCATTTTGTAAACTTCCATAGTATTTTGTATACCTGTTTTTAAAGAAATTCAATAAGCCTCTATGGACAATATAAAATCATATTCTATTTAATTTCATATGCAGACAAACAACATTAATGATAAATCCCAAAAGTGACTACTGTAATCACAACCTAGTATTGGGGATGGTCAAATGCTTTAAAATAACCCTTTTTATTGTTTAAAGCTAAAAGAATAATGGAGAGACAACTGCAGAGAATCTCATCAGCAATGTTCAGTATATCCTTATGCTATGCAGTGAGGCTGTGTAAAGGCCTCAAAAGCTGCTTCATACATGAAGGAGCATATATGGTAGTCCTTGACTTACAACCACAAATGGGATTGCAAATTTCATCATTAAGTGGTATACTGATTAAGTGAGTCATCACATTATCATACCCAATTTTATGGCCTTTTTGCAATTTTAGTTAAGTAGTTAAGTGTGGTTCTTTAGCAATCACAGTTGCTAAAGAATATTTTGTAATCTATCTGGAATTATTATTTTCGCATAAGGCTATGTTTCTCAGACAGCCAGAAAATATGATTAGTGTATAATCAATCTTTAGAATAATAGAGCTTAACTCTTTGTCAGGAAAATCAGAAGCTGCCTTACTGAAGCAGGCTGGTAATTGCATATAGTCCTGCGCTATCTATTTTTGAATGTATCATTCGAGGTTTCAGAAGGGAAAACTTTTTTCTGACCCTTTACGATAACCATCTTTTAACCAAATAATTACAAATTATTCCAAGTTAAAATGGCCAAATACTTAAAAATACAATACTAAAACATAAAAACTGTAGGAGGCATCAGGTCATGCACAACTTGGCTGTATGCTGCTTAGACTGCATTCCAAAGATTCCAATACGCTTGCTCATTCTTTTTTTGTGCAAGTCGAACTTGAAAATAACTTTGCTCTTTTTATAACCTTAAGAATTCAGATTTGATCCAAAGTGGGATCACGTATTTATGTTTTTTACTGACACAGGGAAATGTTATCTTTGAAAATCCAGTTCTTACCTAATAGCTAGTTTCAGAGATTGTACTGACACAATTGGTTGGATTGATACATTTACACTACTCATTAACCATGGTCTACAAATTAAAATGGCCAATTCACACAATATGCCAAATCAAAACAAAGCATAATCATAGTCTGATATACCTCAATGTGTGTTGCCATTCTACTGCTATTTTTCACTAGTACATTTGCATAAAGAAGTTAACAAGTAATCAATGGAATAACTTGCCTCCCCGAGTTATGGTGATCCATTTCTGGAGCTCTTCAAGAAAAGACTGGACAGCCATTCATCAGGATGGAATAAGTTCTCCTGTTCTGGGCAGGAGGTTGGACTAGAAGACCTCTGAGGTCCTTTCCAACCCTGTGATTTTATAATTCTAAATCTAATTGAATGTAATCCAGCACAAACAGAGCACTACTAATAGCATATCTACTGAATAGAAGGAGCGTTGATTCTTACCTGACACGCACCTTCTCGTAGGTTGGAGACATCATCCAGACATGGGTGGTGCTTTCTTCAGTTTTGAAGGACTGAGCCTGCCAAATCAATTTAAGCTCCGCCTCTGCTGACTAGATCTACTTTTCGTGAAGGCCGCTGACAGGCTCGGTGTGTTGGGACAGAAGGAAATAATAAAGGAAGACCAATAGGAACCCAAACCCACCAGACAACAAAACAGGGAGGGGCTGGATGATGTCTCCAAACTACAAGAAGGTGCGTGTCAGGTAAGAACCAATGCTCCTTCTCCGTCAAGGTTGGAGACATCATCCAGACATGGGACATACCAAAGCAGTGTCCCAAAATGGGAGGGCCCTGTCTGGTCCTATCTTGGGGCCTCAGAAACAACCTGCTGTAAAACTCGGCATACAAAGGCTGCCTCAGCCGAGGTGTAACGGTCGATCTTGTAGTGCCGGATGAAGGGCGATGGAGACGACCACGTCGCCGCCCTGCATATTTCCAGGAGGGGCGCTTGGGTAGCCCCTGCCGCCGAAGTGGCCGCACTACGAGTAGAATGCGACGTAATATGATCCGGCCGAGGTAAGGAGCGAACATCATATGCTGTCGCAATAGCATGTCGAAGCCATCGGGCAATGGTGGAGGACAACACTATGAGGCCTAGTGTGGTTGAAGAAAAGGAAACAAACAAGGATTCCGACTTGTGAATGGAAGCCGTGCGGTCCAAATAAATTTTAAGAGCCCTACGCACATCTAAGGTGTGCCACCTGCATTCCAGAGGACGCACAGGATTGGGACAAAAGGCCGGCAAAATTAATTCCTGCGCCCTATGAAAGGCCGAGTTGATCTTCGGGAGGAACAACGGGTCCAGTCTGAGGATCACTCGGTCTGTGTTAAAGATGCATAAGTCGGAGCGTACAGATAAGGCCGCCAGTTCTGACGCTCTCCTGGCGGACGTGATAGCCATCAGGAAGGCTACCTTCATTGTCAAGTGTCGCAAATTGGTGGAACGGAGAGGTTCAAATGGAGAAGCCATAAGAGCGTTCAACACAAGGGAAAGGTCCCACGAGGGATACCTGTGCACAGGTGGCGGATGCAGATTAGTGGCACCCCTGAGAAACTGACGAACCTTGGGGTGACGCGACAGAGGAATGACATCATCCAAATACAATACAGAGGACAAGGCCACCACCTGACATCTCAGGGTATTGGACGTGAGACCTTTGTCCAGACCATCTTGTAAAAAGTCCAAAATCTGTTGAATAGAAGCTTGCAGAGGGTCGACCTTTCGAAGGCTGCACCAGTGACAGAAGGTCCTCCAAGTAGCTGCGTATATCCGAGTCATGGAAGGTCTCCTTGACGCCAGGAGCATCCTGATGACATGTGACGAGAAATTAACCACCCTTAAGGTGCGCTGCTCAACCGCCAGGCGGTCAGTTGTAGCCAAAGGGGGTCCGGATGGTAAATCTCCCCTTGGCTGAGGGCCGTGGGATGCAGTGGAATGCGCCAAGGTGGAACCACCAATAATGATTGTAGATCGGCGAACCACGACCGACGCAGCCAATGGGGTGCTATCAGAATTACCTCGGCCTGCTCTTGGAGAATTTTCCGAATTACTCGCGGAATCAATGGCATGGGAGGAAAAGCATACAACAGCCCTCTGGGCCAGGGACACCGCAGTGTGTCGATTCCTTCTGCTCCCAGGGAGGGGAAGCGGGAAAAGAATCTGGTCCGCTGTGTGTTCTCTGGTGTTGCGAAGAGGTCCACAGATGGCATTCCCAGGTGCGTCGCGACCTGTCTGAAGATAGCCGGATCCAAGTGCCATTCCGCTTGGTCTACGGCCTTCCGACTGAGCCAATCTGCCATCCTGTTCGACTCTCCGGAGATATGTTCCGCTGAGATGGTCAGAAGATGACGCTCGGACCACAGGATCAAATGACGAGTCTCCAGCATCAGGGCGGAAGACCTGGTTCCCCCCTGATGATTTATGTGGACTTGACTGACATATTGTCGGTCAAGACTAGTACATTGGCCCCTGACACGAGATGCTGGAAATGTCTGAGGGCCAAGAAAACTGCCCAAAGCTCTAGCCAATTGATTGATTTCTGCGCCTCGGTGGTCAACCAAGTCCCCTGCGCGAAGTTTGATAATAGATGAGTCCCCCAGCCCGAGAGGCTTGCGTCGGTGGTCAGGACGAGATGAGATGAGGACAGGAAGTCCCGCCCCTTGTCCAGCACCGGGGACCTCCACCAAGTGAGGGATCGCAGCACTGAAGG
>JANHFM010003635.1:53503-64945 GCA_032468115.1 Grayia smithii
TTCTATTCTATTCTATTCTGTTCTGTTCTGTTCTGTTCTGTTCTGTTCTGTTCTGTTCTGTTCTGTTCTGTTCTGTTGTTCTTCTGTTCTACATTCCATTCTAAATTCTGGCTTAGATGCTGTTCAGACAGATTTGGGGATAGAGTTGGATGCCTGTCAGAAACGGAGTCCAGTTTGAAATAACTGGATTTTCTCATCACCCACAGCTGAATGGCCCTGGAAGATAGGGTTTCAAGGCTAGCAAAGAGAGATCTGCACTAGTTGTGAATGATCAAGAGGTGCTAGGGCTAGGCTAACCTCACTTAACTGCAATATGGTGAGGCATGTTAACTAGCATCTGTGCCAAAGCTGATGTAGCTTGTTCCCTGTCAAAAGGGCAAAATATTACTTGGCATTTAAAAATCTGGTTATTGCTTTAGGTTGGCTCAAGTATGGTTGGAGATGAGATGAAGGCAATATTTGGGTGGACCCCTTTAAGTGGAGGGAGATGATGTTCCTTCAGACAAGTGGTGTCTTTTTTACATGATATTGTTTTAATTTTGTGGAGCCATCCAGAGTTGTTCTGCCATTGGGCACCCTAGAAATTCAATCAGTCAATAACTGGCAGGGAATAAAAGGTTATTGACTCCAGAGTTAGGTGCAAGTGGGGAAATGCAGGTAGATATTATGAATGGTAAACACTTTTAAAATAGAATTTCATTGAAACTTTTAAACAAGGTAAAAACTAATAAACTAAGAAAAAGCAAAACATGCAAAAAAAAAACCTGAAGAAAAATAGAAAAGAAATAAATATAAAGAAGTGGCTCCCGAAATTCTTCACAGCAGCCATAAGTAGATTTTTTTAACCACTCTCTCTAAAGTTAAATCATGAATCTCCTTTCCATAATTTACCCCATCTAACTATCCCATGTCAAATCAAGACATGAATCATGTTCATTTTTCCACATTTATGCAAAAATCCGTAAGAGATTTCCAGGCACCAATAAATGTAGATAATGTCTTTTTTCTAATAAGTGAATTTATCAATTCAGCTTCACTAACCATTCCTCCATAGTGGGTAGAGACAGCAAATCTTCCAATCTCTCACTAATAATCTCACTGTACAATCATATTTTGAAGTAATTTCCCATGGCTTTTTCAGCTTTCTTATTAGGTTGCACTCTCAGATAGACGATTATATATTTTGCCTGGGGCTCATACTAGAAACCTGCAGGTCCTCCCGGCAGTGTGGAATTTATATGGCTTTCTATTTCAGTGAAGATACTTGCTATATATATTGTAAAGACCATGAGTTCAAATTCTGATGAAGTTGAATACAATCTATCAGGCTTAATGTAACCTGTGTGGGTCACCTAAGGCTGACAAACTCAAGTAAGAATGAAACTGATCTTATATTGCCTACTAGTTGTGAGCAAAAAGTATAATCACTATAATACAGTATAAAGGCAAATACTGTACAGGTATCCTTGATTTATGATCACACTTTTGACTGGGACTTCTATTGTTGAATTGCACCCAGTTTTACTAACCTTTTTCTTTTTTTGCCATGATTGTTAAGTCACTGTGGTTGTTAAAGAAGTCATCAGGTTGTTAAGTAAATCTCACTTTCCATGATGACTTTACTTGTCAGAAGCAATAATGTGACTTTGGATCATGTGTCATAAATACATGCCAAATGCTAAGAACCAGATTTGGAATGGAAAATATGTCAGACTGCTGCAAGATTGCCATATCAAAAGTAAAAATGATGCTGCTTTCCTGCAGGCCTGACGAAGAGCATACATGAAGCAGACATAAAAACAGTCCCTGCCTAGTGCTTTAGCTATGGCATTGGTAAAGTGATTGCTGTCACATTAAAGCAAGTGACTTTGGGGTTTGGGTAAAGCAGAGTTTGCCAGCCTTGCCAAAGGACATGTCTAGGTAGGTCAAGCTGGGAAGAGAAACTTCAGGGCTCACTTTTCTCAGTATGGTTTAGTAAAATCAAATGGCACTTTGTCTCTTTTGTGAACCACCCACGAGAAAAAGAGTCTGGTAAAAATTAAAATACCATGTGCTTGTTTCTCAAAGCTGTCAAAACCCCTGCTTCATTGGGCACTGAACAAAGGCTTGGCTTGATCTATTTCACATCTCTTACCAAGTTGAGTCTGCATGATCTGAGTCTCCAGTAGAATCTTTCAAGGAACTCTTCTTCAAAGACATCTGGTGAATCCCTACTTTTGGAGCCCTGATTGGCTAGAAACCTGAGAAATCCCTCTGCTTCCTTCCTCCCTGCCTAAGTCGGATCAAGTGTAGCTTTGACACACATTGTACACTATGAAACCTCCAACCTCATCTTCTTTCCTTCAGAGCTTCCAAAATCTGTATTGGTTGCGTAGCACAACTATCATACTTCTGAAATATAGAAGGAAGTTGGAAATTGCCTTAAATTTCCCCAGGAAAGTGCTCTAGTGAGAAAATCAAAGTATCTGTTGCAGAAGTACAAGACTGGGTGGGAAAGCCAACAGAAGCATCATTTTGGATGATTTCCTACATGGTCATACAAATTTAGCAGGACCTTGAGGAGAATGCCATGAAAAATATGGGGCAGGAATATTCTACAGGCAAAATGGCTAACAGTGATATCAGATGGGTGGAAAATCATCACAGACAGCAAAAGATGGTCCTGTGTGCAGACAATAAGGCTCAGAATCAAGCTTGCTTTCCTGTGGTTTTTCTCTTGTATCAGTTTTTGTCCTTGGTCAGTTTGAAAGGGAAGGTACAGTATGTGTGTTTGTGTCTATAAATATACGTTGTAATCTTAGTACTGTGAATTTTATATGTATTATATTTGCCCCCAAATTGAGCAGTTTCTGTTTTTACTCAGATGCCACTTCTGTCCTTATACTGACACAAGACAGCGGGCAGGGTTTTTTTGCTTTTTTGCACCCACAGCTCAAACTTGCCTTAAATAAGATAAATAAATAAATAAATAAGAGGAGGAGGTTGAAGTAAAAGATCTCTAAGGTCCCTTCCAACTCCGTTATTCTGAAATGAAGCCTTAAGAATTTGTTTGATGTGTGGCACTGCACACTTTGTGCCATCAGAAATCAGCAGTTTGAGTGACCAGTTTGTTGCAGCCATGCATGATACATGGATGGCTGATTCCTACTATACCAACAAACACCATCTACTTGGCTTTTCCTCAACCAGAATGATTTTGTGCTCAAGACATCGATATCAAATATTTCATTCATTTATACACATATGTATTACTGTCATAATGTAGTTTACCAAATTATTCAGAGTGAGGAAAAGACTGCCTCTTCATCACCATTCCAGTTCCAAATCTCAGCTTTGCCAAGAACACACTTGATATATTTATATTATGCATCTCAGATGATTTTTGTTGCTATTTCTTCTCCCCATGGGACATTTGGAATTGAACTTCTGGAAGAAACTTCAACCCAGCAATGCTTACTTGTGCTCACTCCTTATAATACTTCAGACCTGGAATTCAACCACCATATCTAGAAGAAAAGGCTACAAGTTTGAGGCATAGTGAGAGATTTTAAGCAAGGGATCTGTTCTTCCAGCCTCTGCTTTCCCCACTCCATTCCTCTAACGTGATGGAACACTGACCTACTTAACTGTATTGTTAAGTATGCCTGAGATTGCATGGGATGTACTTTCAGCACTTTGAAAGCCATATATAAATATAATGCATTATTATTTATTATTCACGATAAGCCCTTGTTGGAAAAGGAGGGATAGTGAAGTGGCTTTTAACTGCTACCTCTTTCCCAGGGCGGGAAAACTTTAGACAACAGGATGACCAACTCTTAATCCGTCTACCTCCAGATCACCCTGGGTCTTTGATAATTGGCAGAAAGTGGATCATCAGACAGTTTCCAAGACCAGGAGGCAAATCACGTCCCTACCCCAAGCAGAGTCACAGGTATTGCTTGTCATTGCATCTGACTTTAATTGAGAATCAGTATCAGCCAGAAATTGACATTTAAAAGGCTCTTACTGGCTTAGGTGGTGGCCCTAACAGAAGTTATATAACTAAAATCAAAACAAAGTGCATAGAATAAACAGTCACCAAAAGGAGGACATGAAGGGTTGAGGGAAGAGCTTGTGACCTAGCGGGACACAAACCCAGGCTTTTTATAGGAAGGGAAAAGTCAGAGCTAGGAAAGGTTTCTTAGTCCCGTTTTGGGAGGCAGAACATTGAGTCTACCACACACAAGATCTTAGCTGGAGAGAAGGTTCCAATAGTGCCTTGTCCAAAGTCCCTGCAATGCACCGCCTATTGGCAGGAAGTCCTCTTGTGTCCTATGTGTCACTGTCCTGCAAGATTAGTTGTGTCCAGCTGGCCATCTTAGCAGAGGTGCAAGAGGTGAGAACAGGAGGAAGAGAGTATTGCTCAGTGTCTGGAGTGGGTCCAGATTGATTTGGTGAGTCATGCCAACTCAGCAGACGGGGTTCAGGCACATGCGGAGAATGTGGATGGCAGGAGTTCTGCATGCATATTGTAGCCTTTGTGTCCAGCCCTGTGATAAGGTTGTGAAAGCCTGTAGGTTTGTAATGGCACATAACGTAGGTGTTTTCCAAGATAGGAAAATGCCTTGCAAGCCAAAGGAAGAAAAGATGGATATGCCTCTATCTCGGTTTGCATGTTAATAACCTTTGTGCACACACATGTGCATTCTAAATGTGTAATGTACATGCACGCACAACAAGGATTACATGCAGGCACATAAACTATAAGTGGAGGGAATGGTGATACAATATTTGACAGTGCCAAGAAAAATGCAGGTCTACACTACTAGTGTAGGGAGAAGTGTGCATGCTGCAGGAGAATGTGTGGGCCGATACAATCTGCCCAAGCAGGTTATCCCTCATTTTCTGCCTCCAGGAAAACTGGGAGGAGAACTATGAAAAATCAATAAAGAGAAACAATCCTGTCATTAAACACTCTCTCTTTCGTGACGCAGCAAGACTTCCATGGACCCATCTATGAAACTTGCCTTCAAATCCCTCCATGGAGTGTGTACTGTATGCATGTGTATGCATGCGCATGCGTGAATGTGTGAGATGCTTACACTACATGATTAGCAGGGCATGTTACCACTTTCAGAGCCTGCTGCTAGGACCAGATCAATGACACCTGTGCTCCTCAACTGGGTGAAAGATGCCAAGCTTACATGACCAAGCAGCACTGGCATGTCTTCTGCTTACGTCTGTTCTGCCCCTGCTCTTGACCCTCCTCTTGGTGTGATGCTGCAGTTTGGAGGTGGTATGAGGCAGGATTGCCATCAGTGGTGATGTAAATTGGGGCCTCCTGGACTGAGGCACCCTGGTGCTTTTGGATCCCACTCTTGGACTGCTGCTGATCTCCTAGAGAAATGTCCTGGGGGGTTACTGTGGTTTTCAGCTCATTCAACAAAGGTTGTTGCTCAGCAGCAATATTTTCTTGGATCTCAGTGGTCTCTGCTTCTGAAGCCAAATTAGCATCTCTATCTTCTTTCAATTCCTGATTCTCTGAATTTACAAGTGCATCCAGAAGGGGTTGAGCAGAATCTTGGTTCACAGTTGACAAAGCATCAAGAACAGTTGTCTCTTGTAGAATTGGACCCTGGTCTTTGTTAGGGGTTGGAGTTTGATCCAACAGTGTGGGCGTCTTTTCCACAAGAATTGGAGATGTCTTTCCTGGAAGAGTCTCTTCTGTTTCTTTAAGGGAAGAAGTTTGGTCCTGCAGAGAGACTGACATGTTCTCCACTACTGTTGGTTGAGCTTGGTCTTTAAGTGATTGTTCTGGAAGATAGGAAGGGGTCTGATTCTGAAATGGTGAATGATCAGTTAGAGAACCTGTCACTTCCTTGCCATCCAGAAATGGGGGTTTCTGGTCCTGGAGGGCAAGTGGAATTTGGTCTGGCCCAGTTGTTGGTATCTCCTTCTTTTCATTCTCAGATAATGGGATCTGGCCTGAAGGAAATTTATCACCCTCAGAAAAAAGCAGTGTTTGAGTTTCTGTAACAGTTGGCATTTGGACTTGCAAAGGTATTGGAACTTCTTCCATGGAAGACTTATTGGCTTCTTCAAGGGGAATGATTTGATCAGATAGAGAAGAGAGTTGATTAATAACAGAAGGGGTGATATCTGGAAGGGGACCTTTCATCTCCAACACAGACTGTTCTTGGTCTAGAACAGTTGGCAAGATGTGGGGTGATCTCTGCCCTTCATGTAATGGAATCTTTTCTGGCAGAGATGTGAGCTGGTCTGGAGAGGTAAGCAGTATTTGATCTACTACAGAATCACTACATTCTTGAAGAGCAGTTGAGATCTGGTCCAGATTTTTTTCATTAGCTTCGTGTATGGATGATGGGGTCTGGTCTGATAAGAAGTCTTTAGCTTCTTGAAGAGTAGTATCATCTTGTAATGAGAATGCTTTCTGTTCCGGAGAAGAAAAATGGTCCTGCAAAGATGATGGATTGGATGCTATAGAGGATTCTGGCAATGGAGATGGGGTTTGACCTAGAAGAGAATCCTTATTTTCTTGCAATAAAACCGATTGGTCCAAAAGGAGCGATGGACTCTGATTTGGTAATAACGACTGTTCTGACTGCAGGAATAGAATTTCCGTTTCCTGAAAAGATAATGGATTCTGTTCTGGAAGGTATACTTTAGTATCTGGCAGAGAAGGAATCTGATCTGATGAAGATGAAGTCATTACTGGATCTAGCTTAGCTTCTTCCAAAGGGTTCAGAATTGTTGTTTCTTGACCAGGAGCGATCTGGTCTGAAACAGATTGTTTGGTCTCTTCCCCTTCTTCTGCTCCTCCCAGCATTATTGTGTCTGATCCATGGCATTCTTGCATCTCTTCCTTCTGTGTATTATTTGCCTGGTTCCCTGCTGCTTCTTCTGTAGCAACATCACAGACTGCCAGGTTTCTGGCAGGCTCTGTCTCCTCTGCATGTTGTTCTGGTAGTTCTTTCTGCCCCATTTCCATCAGAACTGCCTCCTTGACCAACAAGCCTATCTCCTGCTCACTATCTCCCTGTTTTCTGGGGGAATCAAGGCAGTTAGCACTGTCCTGCAGAAGGTTGGAAGGGTTTTGTTGATCATGGGAAGTTGGAGACGCTCCCTCTGGGTCATCACGGCTACCAAGATCACAGTCCAGGTGGTTTTTGGTAGCACAACCAGTCTTCTTTTGATCCACCACATTGCAAAAACTACCTGAAGTACTCCATTCTTCACAGTCATTTTCTATGTTATCATGGTCTCCCAACTCATCCTCTTTTCTAATGAAGTTCTGTGTCTGCCCAACAGCATCCATGCTTCCCACTTCCTGCCCCAAATGATCTCTGATGACCATCTTTTCCACTGCCAGCTTTCTTTGGTGAGCAGTAGGGGCTTCACTAGGATCCAAATTCTTCGTAGTAGGAGCAGCCTCATTTTTTCCTTGATGAGGCAGAAAGTCCCCACCTTCTATAGTCACAGGGTTTACTTTGACTCCTGTTTTTTCAGAGCTGCATTCATTGCCAGAAATACCTTTGGAGAACAAAAGGAAATGTCAGATATTCTGGTCCTGATCTATATTCTCTTTTTAAATACTCCAATAATATAGAAGCCAACCTTCACCAATTTGGTGCCCTCCATATGCATGATAATATAAGTTTTAGATTTCTTAGAATTAATGTCAGGATTCCAGCAAGCCTTCGTTGAATGAAAACTCCTCACCAATCATGGTTCAAAGTCCATTTTATTCAAACAGGTAGCTGGCACATCCCTATGAAATCCTAAAACTGAAAGTCCTCAGGATTTCTCCCCACCATCTCACTCTCTCCTCCCTCTTCCACCGGTCTCTAGTCCCAATCACGACTCTTCCATCGTTGCACCCTCCTTTGCCAGATGTTGAGGCGATGAGACCTTCCTCTCATTACATAAACTTATTATGACTATCACCGTGTTATTTGAATTTGGTGCACCGCCCACCAGCTGTTGTGCAGTGCGCCGAATCGACGTCAGCAGAGCCCGCACTGTCCCGCTATCCCACCGCAGTCCCCAGTAACCCTTGTGCTATCCGCTCCCTGTGTCCCTAGCCCACCACCAGCACCCAGGGTGAATCTTTCATCTTCTGTATCCATTGGGTTGTCCTTCCTTCGATGCCCACTCTGTTGTCGAGCGTGGCTCATGCTCATTACATAATGCTCATTGGGAAGATTTTCTCTGTTAAAAATTAGTCACATCAGGCATTTTAGCAGAAAAGCTATTGTGCCTTAAGTAATAAGGCAATCAAAGTAGGAAAGAAGCATAGACAGGAGGAAGGAAATAACTTCAGTTATTGGGATATAAAAGATCAATAAGACAGTGTATCTGGAAGCAATCAATTACATCTTTATTTCTAATGTGGCATACACAGACTAATACAATACATGATAAAATGTAGGTGTGAGAGTAACACCCCCAACAAAAGAAGACTCTGAGAATAGAAGTTCCTCAAAGTTCCCCTTTATTAGAGATGTCATATTGGCACATCTGGGAAAACCGAATCTGAAAACTTCCAGGTTTTTCCCACCCAAAAGAAAGTTCAAGTCCTTCCCCTGCACCCACATGTCCATCATATGGTCCAATCAATGCACCATCGAACTGGAGATGCCTCCCAGTCATGCCACTCCAGGTGCAGGCTGAACATCCTTGACTCCCAGAGAAAAGAACGTTATTATGGCTAGATATCTCAACAATTCCATGCAATCCCCCCTACCAGTTTCCCACAGCACTAAGTGTGGTAGCCCTGAACATCCAAAGAAAAAGATGGACTCCAGGCCTGACAGTAAGTAGGGCATTTAACTGAGGTAAATGCATAATATGCAGAATGGAGAAAGTGTTCTGTTCCCTCCTTTCAGTAAAACAAACAAATACACAAACGTAGCTATACAAGGGTTAATCTTTTCAACATAGTCTTTATAATTAGAACTTGACAGTCAGCCACAAAATAAGCAATCCAAATTAAGTTTCCAAATACAGGAGATAAATCCTGGCAAATATCCAACTAGTCTGAAAGGGAATTCTCCCACATCAACAGAAACAGAGGCACAGAAGGGTAATCACCCACCAGAATCCAAGTCGAATGAATATTCCAACAGATAGATAGAATAGAAGATAGATAGAATTCTTTATTGGCCAAGTGTGATTGGACACACAAGGAATCTATCTTATCTATAATCCAACAGATGTTTCATGATCCGAAACAGAGAACCAAAATTATCCAGAGTTTGATCAATTGTTCGTCACAAGGTTCCTGGTGCAGCCACACCCCTTTTTATACCTTGTGGGGTATTGCCCAATCATTGACTCAACTACTCGCGGCCCTTCCTCCTACTACCCTGTTGCAAGCGTCTAGCCCTCCGTCTCTCTGTCGGATCTAGCCATGATTCCTCCCCGCTGTTATCACTCTCCACCTGCTTTTCCGGCTCACCCCCAGCTTGGCTGACAACAGCCTGCTCTTGCTGGGCTGCTGACGGAGAAGGAGGCCTTGCTAGACAGGAGGGTCCTGGAGAAGGAGGACTTGCTATTCTTCATCCTCGGATTCCTCCTCCTCCGAGTAGGGCCGGCTCGGGGGCCAGAGTCACAACAGACTGTTTGCCAAAACCTTGTTGACTGGGAACGACAGTAATTCACAGTCATTTAAATAAAAGAGGTATGGCTGGAATTAAGCCATTGCTTCATGCTTTCTAAGGAAACCTAAGTCAGAATACTAGTTCTAGGTTCTCTCCTTGCTTAGTTTCCATCCGTTGCTTCTTGTCCTGCCTTCAGGTGCTTTAGAGGATCGATTAACCCTCCTCTTCTTTGTGGCAGATCCTCAAACATTGGAACGCTGCTATCATATCACCCCTAATCCTTCTTTTCATTAGACATCCCCAATTCCTCCAATTATTCTTCATATGTTTTAGATTATTGAATTTGAATTAAACTGTTGAGTTAAATGAAATAAGCTGACCGTCTCCATACAGCACATTGAACTTGCTGCCGAATTAATCCATGTTCGCCATTTTCACGATATACTGAACCATAAATCAACCAATTCAATACATCACAAAACTCTCGGTGAGGTTAAGTAGTAACTAAATTTAGTGTGTTGTGCACATTCATCCATCCACAAGCCTTTACCTGATTTGCTTAAACGTCTTTTGTAAAGCCCTGTTTCTCAATCTTGGCAACATTTTAACAAACTGCATCCCTGTTTGGTTTGGTGGCAGCAGTGCCTCAGATAGAAAGTCCCTACAGAGAGTGGTAAGTGGCAATAAAGAATTCTATTCTATTCTATTATTCCATTCCATTCTGTTCTCCTGATTGAGCAGGGGGCTGGACTAGAAGACCTCCAAGGTCCCTTCCAGTTCTGTTGTTCTGTTCTGTTCTGTTCTGTTCCGTTCCGTTCCCTTCCATTCCGTTCCCTTCCCTTCCCTTCCATTCCATTCTCCTGATTGAGCGGGGGCTGGACTAGAAGACCTCCAAGGTCCCTTCCAGTTCTGTTGTTCTGTTCTATTCTATTCTATTCTATTCTATTCTATTCTATTCTATTCTATTCTATTCTATTCTCCAGTCCAGTCCAGTCCAGTCCAGTCCAGTCGTTAGTCTTGTCTAGTCCAGTCCAGTCCAGTCCATTCTATTCTTATTATGAAGATATGTGGCTGGCTGGGGGATTCTTGGAGTTGAAGTCCACACATCTTAATGCTGCTAAGGTTGAGAAACACTGATGTAAAGTATATCATGGCATTTCTTTACTTTGTACGCTGCTCGTGCAAATAATGCAGAAATGCATCCTTGCTTGGGAAGAATAGTGTGGCTTTCATCCTAACAATGTTTGATAAGCCGATGCCATGTTTGTTTCATGTGATGTTAATGTTGGTAGTCCTCGACTTACCACCATTCGTTTAGTGACTGAAGTAACAACAACACTGAAAAAAGTGACTTATGACCGGTTTTCACATGTACAACAGTTGTAACACACACACACCCCATGGTCACGTGATCAAAATTGGGCGTTTGGCAACTGGCTCATCGTTATGACAGTTGCAGTATTCCAGGTGATACCACAATCACCATCAGTAACCTTCCAGCCAGCTTCCAACAACCAAAGTAAAGGGGGGAAACCTGATTCGTTTAACAACGGAATGAGTCACTTAACCACTCTGGCAAGAAAGACTGCAAAATGGGGGCAAAACTCACTTAACAACTGTCTTGCTTAGCAATGGAAATTTTGGGCTCGATTGTGGTTGTAAGTTGAGGACTACCTGTAGAAATTCTAAACTTTCGGACCTAACACGTTTATGATCCCTCATATCCTGTGTGCCTTACATGTGATATACTTTGTGAAACAGATGATAATGCGGAAAACACAATCACAAAATATTTTATTACTGCTATCACAACTAGTATGACTACCACTCTAAAATCCAC
>JANHFM010003635.1:110146-120424 GCA_032468115.1 Grayia smithii
GAGAAAGAGAGAGAGAGAGAGAGAGAGAGAGAGAGAGAGAGAGAGAGAGAGAGAGAGAGAGAGAGAGAGAGAGAGAGGGAACCATGATCATGTAAGAATGTGAGGCACAATCCTTCTGTCTCATTCATGGATTTTTCTTGTTTCTTTTCCAAACCTTCCCATGTTTTCCCACCATCTTTGTTTATCATGTTTTTTAAAAATCTCATTAATGAGGGTAGTACTTATCATTCTTAAAGCACTCCAAGTAGTAAGAGGCAGGTTAAAAAGGGCAAAAACATGCAGATGTTAACCATGGCTCACCATATTCCATCTGGTTCCTCACAATTATTTCATACTCAAGCTCTCCTCTCAGAAATAGAAGTGATCTTGCTACAGGTCAAAATTCAGGTTCTTAGAGCCTTTCTCCATTTTCAATCTGCCCCTTCCTCAGTCGATGGCTTGTAACAAGGGTCCAAAAATACAAGGAATACAATGAAGTTCCAACATTCATTCTGTGGCCTCAGAGCAAGACCAAGGTTTTTAGCTTTTTTCCCACAGTTTTTGCAATTCTCCAACCCAATCCAAAAAGATTTAGAGAAATTATTTTGGTACTGATTAGTCTGATCCCATCCACTTTTATTATATGGATCATGCTGTGATCATGCTGTGTTGTAGAAAAAACAATAAAGCCCTGGAACCAATAGAAGTTCTAAATCTCTAAATTATAGGCTTTCTATAATTTCTAATTTATCACTCCCTCCAATTCCAAACAACACAGTGGTATTGTCAGGGGTAATGGGCTTTGCAATCAACATACACCTAGGAATATTAAAGTTGAAAGATGAGGCTGCTCTACTCTATAGCAAGTTTTCCTGGCTGCACTTGGAGATGCTGGGGATTGAACCGGGAATTATCTGATTGCAAAGTACATAAATACCGTGGATGCAAAACTATTCCCTTGTTTTGCCTCCTATTTGTTCCTTCTCTTTGCCATCTTCCTCATTGTTAACAGTGTGGTTCATTATTCCTTGGAGAAAAGAAACTTTGTTGTTCTTGTAACTTATTCTTCTGTTTCAAAACTTTGTATTTACTGAATAAACTATTTAAAATAACAGTAAGGGCCTGCTCACAATTTATCACTGATAGCTTTGATTTGCTTTTGCAGTCATCGTCTCCCCATGGTCTTTCTCCATAACCCAGAACTTTATTGCATCCAATAGAAGCAGTTGCAAGATTGTAGTTTTGCTAAGAATCTGCTCCTTTGCAAAGATCAGACTCTGAAATTTATTTTGAAATATATGAGGCGTTTGCTAAGAATGTCTATGTCTATAGTTAGCCAAGTCCTATTTTATGTCATGGTATGATAAATATGGATGGAGCTTGAATGAGTTTATCTCTCTATGTTTGTATGAATGAGTGAGTGAGTGAGTGAGTGAGTGAGTGAGTGAGTGAATGACTCCATTGGCATGAGAGTCTAAGAGTGGCATGCAACCCTGGTTGGTGGCTTGGGGTTATTCCCTCCATATTTTTAAAAAACTTTTGTAATTCTTAATTGTTAACATTTTTAAACTCTGTTTTTAATATTGTTTTTAACTATGTCTCTTTTTATGGTTTTTATTTGCAAACCACCTAAAGTCACTTACCTGAAATGAGTGGTGTAGACATTGATAAATAAAATAATTATA
Source organism: Grayia smithii (assembly GCA_032468115.1). Lineage (NCBI taxonomy): Eukaryota > Metazoa > Chordata > Lepidosauria > Squamata > Grayiidae > Grayia > Grayia smithii. The sequence goes on from JANHFM010003635.1 coordinate 111,811, forward strand.
GAGGGTGACAGAGAAAACCGAGCTCCTTACCTTTTGTGTGGTAAAATGCAGCTAGGAATGTACATGCTTTAAGTGAGGCTCCTGCAAATTCAGGTCTTCAATAATATGTCTGAATGTGCACTATTCAGATCCTTCTATTGCATGTGCCTCTTTAAAGGAGACAAGAATGGTACAGTACCTAACTCATGTCTACTCATAGCTATAGTTTATCATACAAAAAGTGGCTCAGCTTTGTCACACTCTTATCTTCTGCAGAGAGAGTTGTACAAGATAATGTCTTGCACAAACCATTCTCACAAAACGGACCTGTGTGCATTTCTGCAGAACACAAAACCCTTGCTGCTGTTTAAAACAGTGGGGGGAAAATGCTGATCCCCCCCTTTTTAAAAAAAAAACAAAACTCTTTCAATGGACTCATTGTACTGCAATACATTTACATTTGTTTCCTTTGTCCTTGATAGCAGCAGGAAGATAATTAAACTGTAATAAGAGTGCTGAACCATTATTCTTAGGAGTTTTCATATCTAATCTCATGTGGTTGCAGATATGGGATATTCACATGCTTCAGTTTCTTTTTGTCCTTTATTGAGATAATCTAAAAACAACAGCAGTGGCCTCTCAGATTTTTCTGTCTGAAGTTTCAGTAGGAAGCAATTGACCTGTTACAAGATTGAAGGGGCTTCTATGGGTTCACTTGTGCTTCTTTTTTCTGCCTGGACCTCTCCCCTTTCCTAGAAGAGGACCCTGGAAGTGTCCTAAATGGCCAACTTGTTGGTACCAGCACTAGAGGACATGATTGCAAGTTCTGCCTTTGCTGGAACAATTTGGAATTTATTTATTTATTTATTTATTTATTTAATATATTTCTATCCTGTTTGATTTCAGTCAAGCCAACAGAGATTCATGTTAAAAATACAAAAGAGCAACCATATAATTAAAATAATCACAGATTTTATAAAACTTCAGGTTTTTTTACACAGGGGCTGTTAGAAATGCTGTCAAATGAAATAACACACTAGTCTTTTGACTGTACAGCTGCAGTCCTTATATTTTTCAGTGACATATCTGGAGCAGTGGATGATTTCTTGGGTTTAAAAATACATTTTTCACATCTTGTTAAAACAAACCAGAGAATGAAGTAGTTCTAATTCTAGAAGGAGGGAATTGTGCAAGGTTGGTGCTGTCACCAAGAAAGCCTTAACACCTAGTCAATTCTTGGTGAGCCTCCTTCTGGGTTAATTCCTACAGTCAGTACTTTCAGGGAAGTCAGAGACAAACTGGCCACAAATCTCTGTGCAGCTTAAATTTGGCTAAAATTTCAGGAAGCCGGTGTAGCTTTGCCAGAGCAGGTGACCCATGATCTTTTCAGGAAATAACTCTGAGAAGTTTCGTCATCAAAAATTAGGTAAACTGTGGTCCGTTGGCAGATTACAATCTAGCTTTAGTCCATAACTGCTGTACATCATGGCATAAAATTGAATGGGGCTCAGATTGTCATCAATCAATCAATCAATCAGTCAATCAATCACCATGCCAGTCTCCACTTTGAATAGCTTGCCTGAAAGTGTAATTGTAAAGGAACAAACTTACTTGGCCTCAAGTGTGTGATCTTTTTTGTGTAATATGAGAAAACATGACATACCCAGCTCCCATTTGCATTAGAAGGAGAAGCAGATTCTGTCTGGGTTTTCTTCTTCAAGTGCTATGGCAGTAATCCTGATGCATTTACTGTGATGTGCATCCACTGAATCCAGCCATGCTCTGGATGTATTTATTTATTTGTTTGTTTGTTTCCTGCCTTTATTATATTTGCAAACAACTCAAGGCAGTGATGCATTGCATAGACTTGTGAACTGGCAAATAGAAACCACGATTCCCAAACTACAGTAGCATTTGAGGTGGCATGATAGGAAAAAACTTAATTTGCAATAAAGCATACAAAGGGTATATTAGACATGTGATTAAGTTTTATGAATTAAAATTTTTTAGAATTAATTTTTGAATTATGTTAGGATCATAATAATTGCCCATTAAAGGCAACTACTGATATTGACAGTGCAATTAAATTGTGTTCTTTGGAACACAAAAATAAATATTAGTTTAATAGGAAAAATGATGCTGAGTGCTTTTCTTTGTTCTGAACTGGTCATGGCAGCATAATTGGACTTAGTTTGCATACTTGCTTTTTTCATGTGTTTTTTTTAACCTCACAAACCATTGCTTCCTGTTTCCCCCTTTTTCCCCTCCCCATTCAATCCCACAGGTGGAGAGAAGTCCTCGACTCCTGCGTCGCCAGAGGAGTGCCTTAATCCAGCGTTGGGAGTCTGGAGCTATTAGCAATGAGGAGAACCAGGATTAGTGGCTGCCACAAGAAACAATTGGTTGACCTCATTTCATAAAATACACTGTGGTTTCTCAAGGAGTGCCCCGCACCAGCATAAGTGCCGTATGCAAGCAACTCTCTGGAGCCCATCATGCACTCCTTCTATTCAGCCTTTTGATTTGACAGAAATTTCCCAAAGCCTATCTACGTTATCAATGTGATCATAAGTAGAAAGGATGTTTATGGTTGGTTGCCTTCTCCTGAGAGTTAAATTGGAGTGAGAAGGAAAGACTATGGTTAAACTATGAGCTGTTCTGAGGGCTTATATAAGCAGAAATATGGAATATCATTTTAGTAATCAATAAATCAAGTTAAGCTCCAGATCCAAAACACTGCAGCTATTAGTTTGTATTTATGTAGGGACACCTGGTTGGACATCGATGTCTCCTTTAAATCACTTTCTATTCATAACTTTTTTCCTACATTTTATAGCTTTCCTCCACAGGGTCCCACAACCACATGCAATTTTTTTCAAGTAGATCCATTGATGTGCAGGTACACTCCGAGCAAAGCTGGCTACCTTGAGGATGTCTAGGTACACAAGACAGGATTACCTTTCAGTTTGGGAGCTTGGCAATTAACTGGTTGGCTCTCTGGGCTGATTATGTCTCTGGATACATATCCTCAGGAAAGAAAGATATTAGATTACCAGTTCCTGTGTGACTGATTTTGTCCTCAGGTGTGCTCTTATTCAACATGCACGTGGCTTTTGCCCTTGGTATTTATATAGTACAAAAATATGATAGGAGTAAGCCCTTCATATTACTCCAATTCATAGGGGAGAAACCATAACAAAATACATATACTTTTGCAAGCTCCCTTCTGTTGCTTGTTTTACAGGAGATGCTGGCTTCTGTTCATTTTTTAAAAATTAAAGATTATTTTGTGTAGGAGTAACCTCAAATTGCTGACTTTTATAAATGCAGCAAGAATCCTGGTCTTTAAAATTATTTCTTTGGCCCTTTGGCCCCTTTAAGGGCCCTTTTGGCCCTTAAAAAGAATTGCTGTCTGAGGTTTTTTCCTCACTGAGAAAATAAAGGACTGTCATTTTTCCTCCAGAGCTAAAAGCCATTTAAGGGAAAGAATGAATTAATTAACTGTTGTTTAAAAGGCTAAATCTATAATAGCATTTTCTTTTGTAAGTAAATGAGATTTATTGAATTAACAGGGCATTTAATGCACAATAAAAGCTAACTGACAGAGGAGCTCTCTGCTTTGACTATTATGCCTAGGCTATGTTTCCGTTTTGTGGCAACAGAGAAATGATTATGTCAACATCTCTAGCTTAAAAAGGTGGGGAAGGATCCTATTTCATCTGGCTGGAGTGAGAGTCCTCCACAAAGGCTTGGTTTGCTGAGGTGACTTTACTTGTCTGACTCATAAAACCACATTTTATGAGGAAGCAACAGGTGGCTTAGAAATATGTACAAGTTGATCTCATAGAAACGGAGTTTTGGTCACAGGTTCAACACTCAACAGATTCTTCATTTGCCACACTTTTTGCTTACTTATGATTCCTTTCTGGGATCTGAGTAAGAGGCAGTATTTGATCAAGTAAAAAAATGAATGACCCCTCCCACCCCAAAGCCATACTTTCATCCAGTAGATTTATTCCTAGCAGTGCCAAATCCAATGCTGTAAAATTTTCTTAAGAATTTACCCTCCATTTATATCCCTACCACTTCTTAAAATCAACATGAAAGAATAGCCTTTCTTAGTGCCATTTGTGTAATGCTTACTTGGTATCAGGACAGCTCAGTAGCCACACCCAAATTTTTTAAAGCACGCCTTCCTAAACTCCTTCCCTTTGGAAACATTATTTTTTTTACTCAGACTTTTAAATGAATAAAACAATAACTGTATGATCTCTGTATGTTTTGCAAACCACTCTTTGATAGTTGGCATTCTGTAAATGTTTAAATAAATAAAAGGACATTCTGCAATGTAGAACTGAAAAAAGCTTTTTCCAGCCTGAAATGAGCTAACAGGTTGGAGTTGGGATGCTTAAACTCTAGATTGCCACTCTCTGTTTTTTGAGAAATCATAACCGAGTGTAATCTTTAATAATGAATCTCCCAGCCTCTTCGCTCTACCCCCATCCCCTTCCTGGGTTTTCTGTACATGCATGTTCTGGAGAAAGAGCCAAGAATAGCACTGGGAGTTAAAGCTGGAGAACAGTATCTTGAAATGTTTAGAGTGTATCAATCACAGGAGCTATAGAACTATAGCTACCATGGGGAAGAGAGTCATCCTGTCATAAAATGATGGCAGTAATGAGTGAGAGGGCCCCCAAAGCAAAATGTGGAACAGAGAGCCAACTGGATAGTATGCCAGCCTTAGGAACAGAGCAAATAGGTGACTGAGAAGGGAGGGACCAATGCTGTCTGTAGGGAACCAGAAGAGAAAAATGCCACCCAGGTCATCTTTACAAACTTCATTTTATGTAAAGTATGTAATTTCAGACATAAATTATACATTGCAGCATTTATATCATGGCACTGTGATGTATGTGATACTTGTCTCTTTCACTAGATGCTTATGGGTGGGACTATGTCCTTTCCTCTTTTACATACAGTATATATGTTATTGTTTAGTCGTGTCCATCTGTCTCTTGGCGACTTTATAGGCAAGTGCTCTTCATGCTATCCTGTTAAGCACAATTTCTTTCAGTTGTTGAATGTTCATCTTTGTATCAGTTTTGATGTTATCAAGCCAGCGTGTTCTTTGCTTGCCACTTCTTCTTTGTCCACTTCTCCATTTGCATGCATGACATGGCCAAAGTAAACCAGACGTAGCCTTGTGGTTACATATATATACATATATATACATACATACTCCACCTGTAGAATAATGCGGGAATGAATGTAATGTTCTGGTTTTTCTTCACAAAACAGGGAATAAAAATGTGCAGTAAGCTTCTACTAGGCCTAATCCACTTATTTTACTATTAAGATAAAATACAGTAAATTATTTTACTATTAAAATAATTGGCAAAAGAGAAGCAGAAGTTTTTGATAAAATCATTAAACCATTCCTTCTTCTAGTAACTTACTAATGGGAATAAGAAAAAGATAAGAAAAAAATAATAATGAGGGAAATGTCAGTGCTACAAGCAGTATAAAGTTTATTTTACCTAAATAAAGTAACACAAAGAGAAAGAAGACTAGTTTATTACAGCACAAGAGTGTTTAAGATATTCATGTTTTCTCTGATATAGAAAAATCATGCTTTCTACCAGATTAATTGTAATCTGGTGATTTTCATGGCTGATGGACAGGTAGAGATAAGATTGTGGGTCTTTTTTTTTTGGTGTCCCCCCTATAATTATCTAGACTTGGGCTTAAGCACCTTCTCGGATCAATTCCCAATGAATTTTGGATTGTCATTGAAAATTATAAAAATTCCACCATTATTATATGGTACTTTTCTGCTGAATCTGCACAGGTTCTGCAGGCCGCAGAAAAGAGCTTTAGCAATTCCATTCTTGTTGGTATGTATGTATATATGGAAGTAACATTGGAAGGCGCACACAGCCTTTTTTATGAATGAACAGTGTGAGGGCCAAGATACTAGGATTTAATAGCAATGCTTTTAACATGGCAAACAAAAAATTGTCAGGGTATGTCTAGTTTAAGGAAGAGACAGGCTAAGGTGACATGATAGCAGTTTTCCAATATTTAAGGAGGTGTCACAGAGGAGAGGGAGTCCACCTATTCTCCAAAGCACCTGAGGGCAGAACAACAACTACGGTAAATGGATGGAGGCTTATCAAAGAGAGATTCAAACTAAAACTAAGGAGAAATTTCCTGACAAAGAACAATTAATCAGTGGAATGGCTTGACTCAAGGAGTTGTAGGTACTCCATCACTGGAGGTTTTAAGATCTTGGACAGCCATTTATTTAGAATAGTATATGTTATATCCTTATATGGCAATGTCCTTATTTGGTTACATTCCCCTGTACCGCCGCTTGACTGGCTAGTCTAGCGGTGGGAACTTTAAATAACTGTCATTGGTTGGCAGGCTGCCGGAGCTCTATATAAGCAGAGCTCCGGCCACTCGCCGGCAGTTCTATTGCTGAAGTTCACTAATAAAAGTGCTGAAGGACTGCATTGTTCGCGTCTTCCTTTTACCTGCGCCTGAGCTAACACTGGCAATGAAGGTACTTTCGAACCCAAGCACAGATCCGCGTGGCATAGATCACCATTTTGAAGAAGTGGACTCAATGTCGACCACCACACAACAACAAGAAACACTCACCAATGAAATGGCTTCGACTCAAGCATCGAACCAAGGAACTCTGGCTACCTTCAACCCAGAGAAAGAGAAGTGGGCCGCCTTCATGATCCGATTCCGCCAGCATCTGGAGGCGAATGGACAAGAAGGACTACCAGACAACAGAAAAAGAGTGTTGTTCCTGTCCATCTGCGGCCCAGAAGTAATGGAAACGGCGATGGATTTGATAGCTTCAGAGGACATCAAGCAGATAACCTGGAGTGAACTCCAAAGAATCCTGAAAGAACATTACGCACCAACGGACACCCCCATAGCCAGCTGGTACGAGTTCCAACAAAGGTACCAACAAGAGGGGGAGTCGATGAAAGCATTCATCTCCACGCTAAGGAAGATAGCGCGGAGCTGCGACTTCACTGACACAGACAACCGCATCAAAGACGAGATCATCTTTGGGATGAGAGAGCGCTCACTGCAGAAAATACTCCTCAGCAAGCACAGATTGACCCTTAAGGAGGTTGTCGACAAAGTGATGGCGGCTGAAACTTTGGACAGAGCTGCGGCGAAAATCAGATGACCCCAGGCAGTGCATAAGCTGAGGAGGGAGCTCCACACATCTTCGGAGGAAGACACCCTGACCAACTGTGATTCGGAGGAAGACCCTGCAGAACATAGAGTCTTCAGGAATCAGAAAAAGAGCGACCAGAATGATCCTGAGACTGAAGTCCGTTGCGGCAGCTGCAGGGGATAACACCCACGAGCCAGATGTCAGTTCATAGACACCATTTGCCATCGTTGCGACAAAAGAGGCCACATCGCCAAAGCCTGCAGGGCCTCCGACCCAGCGCCAACTTCCCCATGCAAGAAAACAACAGACATCCAAAGACCATCTAGTCGGTCAACCTACCAATACTGATGGGATGAAGACCGGTGGGTCCCAAGAAAGAGCATCCACAAAACAATAGCGGGTCACTCTGATGTGCACAATGGAGACAAGTTCCATGTGACCGTGCACGTGGCCGGGATGCCATCTTTGATGGAGTTGACTCTGGGTCCTACTACAGTATAATGTCCTGGCCTGAACTCAAAAGACTGCAACCAGAAATCCGCAAGAAGGACCTCATACCACTGAACGTCCCTTCAAGGTAGACAGTTCACTTTGTTTCCTGTGGTAGGGGCTGAATTCCTTGTCTACTCCACCCTGTGGCCACCCTCTCAGGACCCAGTTCTTGACTTGCCATAGCGTTCTGTTTTTTTTAGTGTGTTCTGTGATGTTGTTGGCGTTGACTATGCCCAGGATTCCGGCCTCAATCTGGAAGATGGTGAAGGTCGGTGCAGGGTTTTGTACTGGTTCTTCTACAGGACATCTGCTCAGAGCATCTGCATGTCCAATATTCTTCCCGGGTCGGTGAATGAGTTCATAATTGTACCCCACCAGGAAAATGGCCCAATGTGTCATGCGGGGTGACATGTAAGGTGGTGTTGGCTTGTCTCCTGCTAGTAGTCCTAGCAACGGTTTATGGTCCGTAATTAGTTGGAACTTTCAGCCGTAGAGGTATTCATGGAACCTCTTTATCCCTGCTACAGCCGCGAGCACCTCTTTGTCAATTTGGCTGTAGTTGCGCTCCGCCGATGAAAGTGTTTTGGAGAAAAACATGATGGGTGCTTCCGATTCATTGGGTAGTCGGTGGCTAAGGACCGCCAACTCCGTATGGCGACGCATCGCAGGTCAGCAGGAGTGGTAGTGTGTTGTGCTTAAATACTGGGTGAGAGGGACAGTGGATGGAATCATGGGTCCTAAGTCTTACAGAATAGAACTGGTCGAGGGACAGATTTATTTATTTATTTATTTTATTCAAATTTCTATGCCGCCCTTCTCCCAAAGGACTCCGGGCGGCTCACAGTAAAAACATAAATATAAACAACAAATAAAGACATGATATATACACAGGGAAACACAAACAACATACAGACTAAACATGACATTATACATTAAAAT
>JANHFM010003636.1:9457-22032 GCA_032468115.1 Grayia smithii
TCTGCCAACCTAGCAGTTCGAAAGCATGTAAAAAATGTAAGTAGAAAAATAGGGACCATCTTTGGTGGGAAGGTAACAGTGTTCCATGCGCCTTTGGCATTTAGTCATGCCGGCCACAAGACCATGGAGATGTCTTCGGACAGCGCTGTTTCTTTGGCTTTGAAACAGAAATGAGCACCGGCCCCTAGAGTCGGGAACGACTAGCACATATGTGCAAGGGGAACCTCTACCTTTATCTTATAGTTAGACGCTGACTTTCTCTTATCTCATGTCTTAATTTCTTAAAAATTTTTGGCTCCCTGTTCTTTCTTCCTTTCCACAGTAGGCATATTATGTTTCTAAAAGTGATTAGCACCAAAGGTAGATATTCATGTTGAAAAACATACCTTCCTGATACATGCAATTCATTCTGAGAGGAATTTAAATATATCCAGTTTAAAATAGTGAGTGGATTAGGAGCAGTCTCATGCTTCACAAATAATGGTTTCTCTTTTTCTTTCAGTCTACACGAAACAGATATTCACAAGGAAAATCACCGATTGGAGCCTATTTACAGAGCAGAAATGTTCTTAGATAGAGACTACTGCATGTCCCAAGGCCCCAGCTATAATTATCTTGACCCCAACTACTTTCCTGCCAATAGATGACAAGGAAAGTAGATGTGCAGCCTGAAACATAGTATCACTTCTGAAAACCCAACAGCGGCACAGTCATTGATTCTGTGCCCACTTTGGAAAGACGTACTTTCCCAGGAATGTCATCCACTGCATGAGAGCTTCCCAGGTGCCCTTCTCAAAATACAGCTCTCTGACTTGTCTTGTTACTAGATCACTAAATAGAGGTTGAACATTCCTAGTGTGCAGGTGGCTATACTGGGCAGATTTTCTTCACTCCATTAGTCTTTTTTAAAAAAAATTTTTTAAAAAGTCCAAGAGATGAATTACAAAAGTGTGGCCAGAAAAGAAAGCACACATTAAACATAGTCAATTCCAGAGGCTTAAAGAACTTGGCTATTGTGTGATGAACAGGTGATAAAATACTTAACATTGAAAGAGTTTAGTAGTTTGCAGTTTTGTTGTGGAAAATAGTCTCCAGCACAGAAAACTGACTTCTTTCAGCAAAGTTTTAGCGGCAGTGTTTGCTTCTAGGAACGTACTCATAAAACAATCACTGTCCCAGAGATGGTCTGATAGGCCTTGGAGCTGCTTAATTACGTAGATGTTTCTTTTACCTCCTTATTTTTTCCCTTTTTATCACAAACTTATTTACAGAGAGTGAAGCACTACAGGAGGCAATTGTGGCACTGCTTCCTTAACTAGCTCATGGTGTGTGAATATTATAAAAATTGTCATGCAGATATATTTTTAAATGTAATGTTATATAAAATGACCATGTGTTGTGTACAAAACTATGGTGAGAAGTGCCAGTGGTAGTAACTGTGTAAGGTTTCTAAATCCCCACCATTAACTCTTATGGAATACACAGCCTTCTGCCTCTGTATTTAGAGTTGTTAATGCAACTCATCAAAGAAAACTGCCTAATATAAATCATATATGGTAATAATTTTCCTCTTTTTGTAGTATGCACAAGGTCCATGAAAGATTGTATTTTTATTACTATTTAAACAAGGTGATTAAATTTAGCCTGAACAGTGAGCAAGACTTCACATGCATTCTTTTATACTGCTGGATTTTGTTGTGCATCATTTAAAACATTTTGTATGTTTCTTCTTATCTGTATACAGTCTGTTCTTAAATAATGTTCAGTTGTCAGGAGAACTGTGAGAAATAAACTATGTGGCTACCGTCTGTTTATATATAGAATGGTTACCGTGACTTTTTTCTGAAAAGGTTGGATTTTTGAACCAACCCTTCGATTTGAAAATATCAATTAGGCCCTAGAGAGAAGGGGTGCCTCGACTTCATCTTTTGTCTTGCTGTTTTACACCACCTCTTCCAGGATAATGCTCCAGCACCCTGATTTGAACATGTCCACTAAATTCTGTACACAACCCTATCTATGCTCTAATGCGCAGATGCACCACTTGTGTGGGAGCAGATTTGCACAGCCAAAGGAATACTCTTTTCAAAGCTCTTTCCATTGTTGAAACAAGCGGGGAATCAATTACGTGGAAGAAGATGATTTCAAAAATGCCCACAAGACTTCTGTGTAACCTGTTTTAAGTCCACAATTCTTATTTCTGTGTACTTGTTCTGCATATCCATCTCCCTTCTCCATTCTCTTTATGAAATAAAGAAGGCATTTTGGTACGCTTTATTAGGTGGAGAATAGCAATGACTGAAAAAGCTTTGTAGCATTTACTATATATTTTTAGTTAATATATCATTTCAACATTTGTAAGTTGTGACTGGAAACGCGACTTCTTTTAACTATTAGATTTCCACTTGCTTTAAAAAAAAACTTGAATTTTGGAAGTAATTTAGTATATGTGTTTAAATTAAACTACAGCAGTAACTAACAAGGAGTTGGCTGGCTCGTTTAATAACATTAATTTGAATTTAATTTCAGTGTTAATTTTCACATTTTGTTTAGGTGTACTCACTTTCTGTTAGAGGAGTTGAAGCATTTTTAATGGATAGATGATGCAGTATCATTTCTAAATGACATCGTCTGTAAGCATATCTCATTCTTGAGAAATTTAATAAATCAGAATATATATAATATAAAACCATACACCTGATGTATTTCACTTTTCTCATTAATGGTAGCAAAACTGTAATGCTTTGGGAAACGAGTATCTAATGCAAATATATTTCACGTTATCAGATTATATGTTCTCTGCACCCAGATGCTACTTTCTGATACAGTATTAGGTTGGTTAACATATTCCAGATTTGTCATATGGGCATGTTCTAAGTACTCATTTTCTATATCCTTTAGATAGAAGATTGGTTCAAGTGATCATACTGGATTTATAAATAAGCTTCTAGAGAGGTGAAAAATGTTTCAAAGTTAAAACTATCCAACATGGAAAACATTTTCTTTTGGAAAATAATCCACTTTCAACAAAATGGGCCATTCTAACCTCTAGCTTGCAATCTTTCCCTGAAATAGGATATTTGGGGACTTAAAATTTTAGCTTCAGAGTGTTTTGCACAGCTCCTTAAGGCAAACACTGATTCCAGAGTAAGCCCTATAATTCCAAGCAAATTTATGTAGCAAGCCAAAATTATAAGGAAAACTATCTTGTTTTATAATGATTTCATTCCTCCATTCTCATTCAAAACATGTTTTCCTATTTAAATAATGGCTTTACAGATCTAAATTCATATTGGAAAAAGCAGATGATTGTCTCTGAAATTTGCATTGGTAAAAGCTGTTTTTCAAGACAGACTTCTGACTATACATTGCTTCTCAGAAGTGAGAAACTGCATATATGTTACATGTTTTCAGCAATTGACTGTACCCCACCCTCCTTATGCTGGTCTATGACCATAATAAAGATTGATTTGATACGTTTTCAGCAAAGTTTCAAATGCCCTTTGAATTTAAATTTTTGTTGTTTTCCCATTGCTCTTTACTTAGCGTAGAGATTTCAGGGTTCTTGCTCAAAGTGCAAACCAGATTTTTATTAGGTTCTTATCAAACAGTTCGAATTTGTAGTTTTAAGTGTTAATGATATTTTTTGAGATTACTGTCAAATGTCGTATTTAAATACAACTGTCTTGTTTTGAAAGTTGTACCACACCTGTTTCTTAGTGGAAGAATGTCATCTAAAAGAACTGAAAGGAATGCTCATAACCACACAACTAAAAGTTTCCAAAATTCAAAACTACACCCAATTAAGTGAAAGTGTTTTTATGTGGCCTTGAATTAGGATACCTATTTGTTTTTGCAGGAGCTTTAAATACAAAGAGTAAATTTGATTACCTTTAACATTTGTCCATACATTTTATTTTTATTACCTTTTCATACAAGAGTAGTAGGTTGAAAAATACAAATTTTGCTGAATTGCTCGTTGATAATGCAACTGTTGATAGGATCTAGCATGCAAGAAGAAATAGTGGACAGCCAAAGAAAAGGAGGCAGTTTCTTATACAGACTGTTAAGATTTTCTTGTCTGTTGATCAACATTCCCAAAAACTTCAATATTTCAGTCATCAAGAGTGTGTGTGTGCGTATACGCATGTGGAAAGCGTATGGAAATCTGAATTTAACACTGCTCATTTACATTTTAAATTTCCCATGTTAAATGCCAAGCAATAAATTAAAGGATTTAAAGCTGACAATTGCTATATGTAGCTGTCACATAAACAGCAATCACTATATAAAGACAATTATTGCCTGTAGTCTTGAAATGTGTGTTAATTTTTTATACTTGGACACTGCTATTTATTAGCTCTTAAGGGTATAAACAATATTTGGCACTTTTTTTCTTTTCTGCATACACTATCCCTCTGTTAGCATTGTAAATCAAAAGTCTTTCAAACCATAACTACATACAATACTTTCATGGATGGTCATATCAATACAACAGCTGGTCCTGCAATCAGTTATTTCACATTTGGGTCATGTACTGCATATTACGCTTCTTTTTGTGACTCTCCCAATTCCACTATTTGGTGTGTAACTGACTGCAAACTTAATTGCAGACATGTTCTTCTTGTAAAAGAAAATAACAGAAAACAGACTGTTCGAGCACTACAAAAAAAAGCAAGCTTAAATATCCTCAACAATTGATCTGCGTTCAGCAAATTCACTGTTACAGCACTTCTACTGACGGAATACTGTGCTTGACTGTATAATATGTCTTGTAGTAGTGAAATGAAGAATGTGTGTGTTCTATAAAACTCAGCTGCTGTTTACCATGCTGGCTTTTTTAAACCTGTGAACTGCAAACTCTGTCATAGGTCATATACAGTACACATGTGTCGTTACGGTACCATTTAAGTTACAAAGATTTTTACAATGTTTACAACATGCATTAATCTTTCAAGGCAGCAGCTATTGCTTTGGACAGCATTTGTAAAGGACACTATGCATGTATGTATTACAGCACTGCCATTACATTAAATTCTGAAAGTAATGCTATTCCTTCAGAAAAGTATTGACTGAAGTGCATATCTCAAGAAAAACTTCCTCTGGTGTTCCTTCTGCATTTATCTGTTTAAAAAAGAAAAAAAAACATACAAAGGAGTTAATTTCTTCTTTAAAATTCATCTCACATAGTAAAGGACAACAGCAGTCTTACATAATTAAGATGCCTCCGAAACTTCCCAGACTCAATAACCATTGTAGCCAAGGCTGAAGAATGCTGAAAAAAAACACCATTCTTGAAGAAAGTGCAATACTCAAAATAAAAAACAAGGACTTTTAATTAAAAAAAAGATCTCATGAGATCCTTGATGTTCTCTGAGCTTGGTGGGTTTGCAGACGTTTCATTACCAAATTAGGTAACACTGGTGCACTGATGATGTTATCTAGTTTGGTAATGAAATGTCGACAAGAAAGCTCATAGAGCACCGGGTTACAGCTTAACCCTGAGTTACAGATATTCTCTTCTATCAAGTAAATTCAGCTATTAATTTGAATGTTGAGTGGAAAACAAGTGGAAAACCAGGAAGAGAACTTCCAATGCTTTGCTTGGGAACAATACTGCCTGATTCTCATGTCTACGAAAGCATTGACTATTTTGTCAGGTTGCATCTCTTGTCAGCGAGGAAATAAACTGACCAACATTACTAGTAGAATTCAAGCAACAGGTGCCAGCCAAGCCTTTATATCAGTGGTTCTCAACCTGTGGGTCAGGACCCCTTTGGGGGTCAAACGACCCTTTCACAGGGGTCGCCTAAGTCCATCAGAAAACACATATTTCCAATGGGTTTAGGAATTGAGACACCGCTCCTCTATCCATCTCCAGGTGGGTCCGCCCACATGCAGATTCACCCACATACAAGTACCCAGTGTGATGACATCATCGCGCCAACCACATCACATAACCCCGTACAAATACAAGTGTATGTGATGGGGTTGGCACCATAATGTACTTATGCGGACCAGTCACGTGTAGAGTAGCAAAATTACAGTTATGAAGTAGCAACGAAAATAATTTTATGGTTGAGGGGTCACAACAACATGAGGAACTGTATTAAAGGGTCGTGGCATTAGGAAGGTTGAGAACTACTGGTCTATCGGGACAACATGGTCTCCAAGACTACTCATGGAAAGTATCTAATATTCACTTTCTTTCTTGGCAGAGAAGGAGGTGGAGGATAAGGCTTAGGAAATTCTTCAATTAAAGGTCACAGTAACCACTATGTGGATAGAACACCAGAGCAGCAAAAGGGTCAAAGCTCGAGAATGGATTGAAATCTAGACAGCAGTATCTTAAACCATCTTAATTTCTAGGCAATTTCACATGTGAGATTAGTAACTTAATGCATAAGATCCCTTTGTCTAAATTCACTTCTTTTAAAAGTAGCAGCAGTAGCAATCACGTTTCATTTCTAAAAATATGGTACAGTGAGAAAAATGTACTTGGATCAATGAAGCAAAATGTATGAAAAAGAGGAATAAGTTGCTTCAAGTCTTATTCTAAATAACATTCATACAGTTTAGCTTCAGCTGACACTTTATTCGATAGTGATGGGTGTACATAATGTTAGAAATGCACAAGACAAAATTAAGTAAAATAAACAGCACTTTTTCCAGTGTTAACAGGTTATGGAATTTGGCAAAAATTTTGACACACAAAAAAGTAGTTGGATATATTAAAGATAACACATTTGAATTCTGTGGTTAGTACCTGCATGTTTAAAAACAAGGCTAAATACATTTCATATGTGACTTGAAACTACATCCTACATCACACGTTTACAAGAAGCCTTTCTGGGAGTTCAAGTGAGGTGCTTCATATTTTGTTCCCAGCCACCTTACAGATTAAAAATGCTGTTTTAAGAACTTTCATCATTAATGGATATGTACCAGCTCCTTAGAAACATTTGATTCAGATTAATTCTGCTCTTATGTTTCAATAAACAAGAGTTAACAGGTTTTGTTGTTGTTGTTGTTAAGGGAGAAAAGAGAGGCATTTTGGACAGTTCTGTACCTAGCTGAACATGGTGTTCTACAGGAGTTATGATCAAATCTCACAGAGACTATGTTCCATATGTCCTTAAAATCCACACTATACTTCTAAAACACGGCATCTGTGAAAGATTGAACTGAGTGTATACTTTGCTGTGTGGGAGGAGTGGAAGGATGCCAAGTATAGCAATATAAGGTACAGCATGTATAAACACTTCTCATTGGCACATGGAAAGGAACCTTAGCTGACACTGATTACATTTTGTCCAACAAGGAAACCCACATATTGCATCACTTTGTTCACACACACACCCCATAAAAAATTAAAACAATCTAAACAGCTAGGGATCAAATAGGGGTATCTACCTCTGGCTTCCAACTTTTAAGCTTTGGGACCAAAAGTGTAGAACTGTAGAATACATCAGTGAGAGTTTTGCCTAGTGAGCTTTCTCTTTAGTTAGATATTTTAAGTATGGAACTGGAGAACATGAAGGAAACCATTTTAAGATGTCAGTAATTTCAGGAGTGGTCTACGCCATCACAGAAGTGCTGTTGTGAATTACTATTTTTATTCCCCATTCTCTGCACATTAAAGAACATATTATATTTTGCAAGAAGGACAAATTAATCCCATCTGATGATATATGTATTTTTAAATACAGAGTCACTGCACTACTGAGGTAGTGTTAGAAAAGTCTTTATAACTTCATTGAACTGATCGTATAACTTGCTTTTGGTAACCCTGCTAACAAAAATTTAGATAGCATTGTTTAGGCAGAGGCTGAAATATGATTAAATTTGGGGCATTATTCTTACCTTTTTTGCATGCCTAAAATACCTAAGGATACTTAATTTGATGAAATTTCTTTTTAATTTTATGGTCCTCCAGACAAGAATAGGGCTACTTTAAAGTAAGTCTGCATTTTCAATTGTATAGTTCCAACCCAATGCAGCATTTTGCTATGCTGAATTCGAATTGTAAATATTAATTCAGAAGTACAAACTGCATGAGAATAGAACAGAAAGGGGCATAACATTTAAACTTAATAAAAGATTCACCAGCTTATGTACGTCAGTACAATAACAGTGATTCTTACAGATCACTGTGACAAACATCAGGAAAACTAGAAACTTAATAGGCACTGCAGATATTTTATGCATAAATATAAACTATAAGCTATCCTGGATATTTAGAATAGTGTAGAATCCATTAGCACATAAAATGAATCAAAAAATTGTCTGACACAGCAAGTAGTCTATGCACTAACAGATGACACAATTTACAATACTTCAGGTAGAAAAAATATGCTTGGTGTAAGTCTACTGACAATGAAGTTGTCACAGCAGACACAAAACAAAGCAAAATGTAAAACAATTTTTACCAAGTATTTTCTGGCTTTATTTCATTGAATGGTGGCCAACTGAAATTTGTTTAACATTCCTGATTAATGTATTAATGATGTAAAAACAAAGCAGAACATGTATTCTTTGGGCTGTGACGTTAGCTAAAAAAATGAGCAACTACTGAAGACTTAAGAAGTGAATTCACGCAACCATTATTGTTATTTTGCAAGGCTTTTCACGATATCTCTAAAACATTTCTATTATTTTCTGTTATGAATTGAAATCCACATGGTGAAACTAAACTGTCATTTTCAATTAAATACCTACTACATTTTTAAATATTTCCAAACTACCCATTAAGAATACAAAGTGTTTCTTCTATTATTCATTAAACAAATTTTGTATAAATTCATTATGCAGTTTTCAGTGGAATAAAATAAGAATGTGAGCATTTTAGTGAAATAAAATAAGAACACACCAGGAAAATAAATAATTTTTCATTTTCGGGGAAAATATTATTAAAGAAAGGAAGGGTCAGAAAAATAATTAGTTTCTAAGTATAATTAATCCAACTAAAATATAATCAAAATTTACATATGACGTTCCCCATGTTGCATTTCCTGGATTCTACATATGTTTCCCTGTATTTCTTCCATATAAATAATTTCAACCATAGTTTTAATGTAACTGGTTACTTGAAGTTTGTGATACTCTACATTAGCCAGTTACCAGAAGTAGTGCCCAAAATGGAGCATTAACAGGAAACTAATAAAGGCAATGGCAAATTTTGAAAAAAATTACTTTGTTTAATCTCATCATTGTTAAAATGATTGAATAGGTTTCCCAAGAATACTACTTTATATTCTTGTTTTATATATATATATATATATATGTATATGTATATATATATATACATTTAAAATTTGACAGCTGATTGCTTAAGTAAGTTGCAGAATTTGCCAAAATAAACATTTCTTTCAACAGAATTACAGTTTAAATAAAGATATCAATTTTCAGGCTCAACTTGAATACTTAGACATAATAGTAATAGCAGTTTCTTGGAAGACACTGATAAATAGAACAGGGAAACAACAGGACCCAAGAATGCTACCAAAGTACATTTTGTAGTTCTATCTTTTCTTACTTTTTTTTTTCCTCAGAAACAATATAAATGAAATTAGCAGCAGGAATACATAGGAGATTTACAAGTAAAAGGCAAAATCATCAGGGTCCTTCTGCCCCACATGAAATGTTATACATGAGACAGAGCATTGCACAGTAGAATATCTGGAAGAATCTAAGATCCCCTGCCATGTCTTGTTTACATAAACATGTCTTGTTTATGGTTTTCAGAAAGTTCAGCATTTGAGTTTGAATAGAAAAGAATTCTGCTGATCAAACGAATATTTAAAACCATAACAACAAGTACGTGCAGGAAAGTACAATATGAGAGGTGGCAGTAAAATACAAGTGTTTTATTAATTTGTTAAAACTTTGTGAATCAAAACTTTAAAATATGTAGAAGTTTTAACTTGTGAAACAACCTGAATATCTACTGAAATAAAAAAAGTGCAAATAAACAAACCAGCATTTTGGACACACAACTGCCTCAAATCTTCACAGTTATCCACTTACACTTTGTAATTAATTTCATTCACAGTTTTCTTCCAAGGCACTAAAAGGAAAATAATTTTCTACTATAATTATAATTTGTTTTACACTATGGTTGTTACTAAAGGATGCCTTACTGAATTTCCTTTTGGTTATCTATAACTTAGAACTCTAGGAGAGAGCTCTCTGTTCCGTCCTCAAAAAGCAGAATGCATAACTGAAGAAGGGTGATCAAAAGTCAGACTGGATTAAAACTGGGTCAATTCCAGTATTATTTCTAAAATCCTTCAGTATTTTCTTAAGACATTTTTGGATCCATGTTAACTACTCAAGCTATTTTCAACAACATTTTCACATATGAGGCTGTTCTATTTAAACAGATGCCTTATTTTTGTTAAAGAAATACATATATAATATGAGCATTATCCTGTCCAGTGCAGATTTCCCTCTCTTGTTCTAATCTAATTACAATTAACTTCCCCAAAGCAAGGAAAAGAAATTATTTGAGATGACATAAGAATAAATGCATGAAGATACTGGTATATGTCTCTGAGCCCTTATCTTCCTAATAGCCCATATTTGAAGACCAACTACTGTGGTATTGTAAGCACTTGTAATTTTCTACTTTTATGCCTTTTGCAGCTGATAAATATTTGATGAATTATCAATGTCAATCCTGGAACTTACACAGAGCAGTGGAAAAGGAGTGTATAAACTCTCCAGGGAACATTATAAAGTTCCTGTGCCAAAATCACTAGCAATATAAAAACAAGTGTTTTACTCTTTACATCGGGGTGGAAAGAATTTGTTGATGACAAATTCATAAAACGGATTGTAAGGAAGTCCAGTATTACGTTTTATATGGCATTTGGCCATACAAAATGACTTGATTTTAAACTCAATGACATTCAATGACTTGATTTTAAACTCAAGTCCTAGGATCTCAAAGTAAGTTATAGGAATGTTCAGCATAGTAGATATGCATCTAGTTGTTGTAGTGCCCCAGTCAAATGTGATGCTAGAAGTGGCCCCTACTTCTGCTTCTGAGATCATTTTACATCTACTACATAAACCATTAATTTTCATAACATTTTTTTTGGAAGTCCAGACAAACATGCTTCAAATCTTTATATGTCAGGAAAAAGCATATACACGCACCTTAATTACGAGTGAAGGGGCACCATTGTAAACAAAGGTCAGTAGCACAGTGGTACAGTAGATTGTCAAGAAAACCAATACAAGTGAAATACAGATTCATTTTCCTTGCATGTACATTATTGCCATATACAAGGAAAGAAATCTATAAACTCATAATTGTGAAGATTTATTAATAAGGACCGAACAACAAGTGAGTGCTCCATCTACTTTTTCTAGCTCAGTGTTCGCTATAGGGATCAACATGTGGTCCTTCAGTTTTTCAAATACCTATTAGGAAAGAAAATGAAAAGTTGTTACATTTATGATTTTTTTTTACTGAATCTTTATCATTGGTTTAAATATTTTCAGGCAGAATTTTGTATATCTTAGTAGAAAACTCTTAGCAAAGAGTGGCATCTGACTGACCTTCGGGCTTGGAAACTAGCAAGACTAGGTCTGAACAGTCTTTGAATGTAATGGCACCAGGGAATCCCAAGGCTGTCAGCTAGATTAAGAAACTAGAAAAATATCCTGGAAAAAGGCTATGGGAAATCACTTCTATTCTGTTGCTAAGTTGGCTCTATTAACTTGAAAGGAATCTTTTTTTTTTTTAACCTTAGTAAAACAGTTCAACCTCAAATTGGATTTTTTGGACCCAAACAGGAATACTAGGCATTCAAGTTAGCATATTAATACACTTTAGGAGATGGGGGAACAAAAGACTGATAAATGTGCTATTGTGTCATATTTAGTTCATAAGTCACTGATATGTCATATGGACTGAGTAATGCTGACTTTGATTTCTAATAAAATTATGCCTCAAGTGATGGGGAATATGTGACAAACCCAGTCTCATGATTTAATTTCTAATAACAGCCTGAATAATGTTTATCCCATGCTTGCTTACTTAAGATATTAGTGGAGTTGGGGAACAGAGTGTTTTATGTGGTCACATCACAATTCTGTACTTTTGCTTCAGATCCAACATGTTGAGCAATAAAAATTGTCAAGCATAATGTTGCATATTCAGTAATATCAAGATTAAATAAGCAATAAAGACCTTAGAGTAAGCTTTGAGTCAACCCAAATTATAAAACCAAAGTTCAGGAGAAATGTCAAAGATTTACATTTACTATTTTTGTTGAGAAGTGTAAGGCAGGGATCTCCAACCCCCAGGCTGGCATGCATGTGCACCCAGCCTGACTCACACAAGTCAATCTGCATGCACACATGCACCAACCTACTGGTCACACAGCCTGGTTCCCCTTTTCCTCTCAGTCAGGCCACCAAGCTCAAAGGTTGGAGACCATGGAGACCGCTGCAGTAAGGCACAACTAAGTCGATTTATACACCTGGGATATCTATCTATCTATCTATCTATCTATCTATCTATCTATCTATCTATCTATCTATCTATCTATCATCTATCTCTATCA
>JANHFM010003636.1:22132-34319 GCA_032468115.1 Grayia smithii
ATCACACTTGGCCAATAAAGAATTCTATTCTATTCTATTCTATTCTATTCTATTCTATTCTATTCTATTCTATTCTTGCCAATGAATAAGAAAAATGGGCATGTTCAGCTTAAAACTATGTTCTGGTCCTTTTGAATAATATAATTAAAACGCTGAGACTGACTCCTCTGATATGCAATAGCAGCACAACCAGACCAACAGAATATTGGGGTGCACAGCATTTCTATGCTAAGAATAGTACAAGCATACACACATATTTCTGTATGGCATAATTTGTTGAATGTCCAGGAAAACCGTTTTCACTTCAAGAAACTCAAAGCCTAAACAACAAAATAAGAATATGGGAAACCAAAGAGTGAGAGGCAGGTAGTGAATAAAGAATAAAAAAGTAAAGGTTTCCCTGTCAGTCATGTCTGACTCTAGGGCATGGTGGTTATCCCCGTTTCTGGGCTGAAGGAACCAGCATTGTCCAAACATAGTTTCTGTGGTCATGTGACCAGCATGGCTCTATGCCAAAAACTCACGGAATGCTGTTACCTTAATCTACTTGCACTTGCATGCTTTTAAATTACTAGGTGAGCAGGAGCTGGGGCAAATAATGGGAGCTCACCCCATTGTGTGGTGCTCAGGCTGTCAGCTCCACTGAGAAACTCAGCGTCTTTAACTACTGAGCCATCCCCACCCCTGAAAAACAAGTAAAGAATAACCAACAAAAAATCTGGTAGCTGAAATAGAATTGTTCTTAATCCTAGATTAATTCAGAATCTGATACAAGCAATGGAGAGTTGTAATTTACAATTTGAATCCCTTATCCCAAATAAAAGTTTAAAGTGATGTGTGGCTTAATAATTGTAAATGGCCTAGCAAAGAGCAAGGGCTTGATCAGATCTCCTGCACCCCGGAAACGAAAAAATAAAATATACAAATATATTTTGCACCATGACATGTTTTTGAGAATAGCTGTTTTTATCTTTATCCAGATTATATAAAAGTCTGGATTTGCAACATTCTTTCAAAACAGCAGTTCTGTTGGGAATAAAGGGTGAGAGGGCAAAAAAGGCAAGACGGTGGAAGCTTGACCCATTTTTATGTGCATTGTAACAACACTTCTACCACCTAACCTTTTTTTTTTGTCATGCCACCACCTGACAGTGCTGGTTTCTATTTATCAAATTTTGTTTAATACCATGCATCCTCAAAGTCCATCAGTATTTTTTTTTTGCTGCTTTCAGTAGAAGCGGTGTTTGAAAAAAAAAAAAGATCAGAGATTCAATGCTTCTCTACCAAGCAATCTTAACTTACAGTTGATCAGCATTTTATAAGAACAGGACTAGCCTTTTTGCCATTACCTTTGCACTTTCTGGATACTCCTCAGGGGCTCGATGCAACAAAACATGACCTTTGCCAGGAATGTTTAAATACACACAGTTTGCAGCTGCATCATCAGGAACTGTAAGTTTGTCATAACGGTGGTCGCTCATCTGCTGCATTGTCTGTTACAAAAAGATATGTTGGGATTATATAAAGCAGGGCTGCATTACTCTTCAGAAAGTAGGGAGTTTTATTTTTAAAAAATCATGTCAAAAACCACTGTAGTGTAACTTGATAGTTCCCAATAAAATATTCACCTTATACAGGTTACAGAATATAAAAGGGATATATACAAAAGGGTTTCTTAACACAAATTCCAAGATGCTCAATGTTTCTGAAAGGCAAGCATGTTACTATCTGGAATATATTAAGCATGTATTCAAACTCGGAGTTGTCACAACTAATATAAATATGTGCATCCTTTGAAATATTTACCTATAAAATTAAGGTACATAAGATCAGCCATTGTGAGTAATTCTTACTATTCTGCTTTATTTAGCCAGAATTGCTAACAGAATCAAATACTAACAAACTCAAATTTTCATTTGTGAAAGGCATCATATTTGTTCCTAATAAACAATTTTGTTTTGTCCTATTTTGTTCTTCAGAGAGGAACATTTCAAAGTATCCTACATTTGTCATATTTGAGATTTCAGGAACACATCCCCTAAGGAAAAAGTTGGACGTGGAATAAAGAAATTCATAAAATTTATTCTAGTTCTACTTCCTAATTGAAGTTTTAAAGAATAAACAGTGCTACTGAAAAAAAATATTAGGCTGAAATTTTGGCTCAAGTTAGTTTTCATTAAAATTAAATACCAAAACTACTTAGCCACTTTGGTCTTGGTGAAAAATGTTATGTTCTCATAAAAGACAGGCATAGATCTAGATTTCAAATGTTTCAAATTTCAAATGTCAGCACTAGATTTCACTTCATCTTGAGCAGCTTGGTTAAAGCTAAAGCAAACAGGCCCTTGACAATGATGTTCAGTATGACTTAAGAACAATTCTCCATCTTGAATAGGTCAGGCCTATTTGGAAAACACATTTCTCACAAAAAATATTTTTTGGCCTATGCACAGGAGACCCCTTACATACAGCTTAATATTTTTTTTCAATTCTTGCTGTTAGAAGATTTAACCACATTTTCATGCAACAGTAAATTTACACTGCCCATTATAATAAAATCAGCTTCCTGCATACTTGCCCACTACCATTTTGGTGAGGGGCAGAATGCTCTTTCTTCTCTCAGCTGGCAGGTTATCTTAGATATCAAGCTCAATTTTCCCCCTTAATTTCCATTGGTGGTCAAAATGTAATAATGTGGTAATTATGTTAATAGTACAAAAAGTTTTATATTTTAATGCAGTCTCTTAGTGTACAATGTTTTGAATAAGTGTATATTTGTTTGTTTTTTGTTTATACTTTAGTTTTAACCATATATAAAAGAAAAGCAAACTTCTAAACCTCTAGTGCACTATTTAAATGGAAAGGCAAACTAATGCATGTCAAGAATTAACAAAAGAAAAAAAAATACCAGAAAGAAGACTTGCAGTACCATGGACAGATCCTTAGGTGCAAGAAATTTGGTGCAACTAATACAGTGCCAAAAAAAGCCCCTCCTATTTCATATTCCATTTATAGAGAAGGGATGTGTAAGTGCAGGAGATATTTCAAAGATGATTATCACAACTAATAAATTGCTGTCTTTAATGACAATCAACATTTGCTGTTTGAGGTAGGTGCCTCACTCTTCCAAATGGTAAGGCTAATTCTGCTTGTATTTCTTGCATAAAGACAATATACACATTTATTGACAAGTATAATGATGTGCAGCTTAATTCACTGGATGACAGTGTTTAACTTCTATGCCTTTTGTATGCCGGGTGTATATTTGTGCGTACATGTCTTATGGGTATAAATGTGTATATTGCACAATAGGCCTTTGGAAATATCTGTACCTGAATGAAAAATGGCACATAAAACAATTCCATTAAATTTCTAAACACAAGAGTCTCATTAGCCACATTGGAGATTGAATCATAAGTATCCTGTGATGACTCTTAAGCAATGTCTTACATTCCTGAGGAAATGTCATCATTGTAATAGAATTTCAAGTTTCGTTACTAACTAAAATGTTTGTGTAGTTTTCCTACCATTGAATTTTGGTAATACCTATCTCATATAAGGTAAACATAAAAAATGTAATCCTGTCTTTTACAATAATTTCCCAAAATCGCATATCCTGGAAACCTCAGATTGTCTATATGTCTTAAAATTAATAAAATATGTGCATATAAACATACTTTATTCCCAGGCAGAAAAATCTTATAAGTGGAGATAATTTTTCCAGTATAATATGCACACACATTTCTTTACAGTGTACCAATTCTGAAGATAAGTAATTGCTGGCACAATGCCATCATTAAAACAGAACAGGCTTTCAGTTACAAATTTAGATAAAACAAACCAACATCATCTTTTTTCAGATTTTCTTCTTGCAGTTCTACTCTTCAGCTAAAGGTTTAAACATATCTGATCTTTCAGATGAGCAACAGAGGAAAAAGACTATACAAGCAAAAAAATAAAATAAATTTCATGCAAGCATTTGTTGCTCAACTATTGCCTTTAATTCTCTGCATTACAAAAGCAGTAGTTAAGTTTCCCAGTTTTGAGGTTGGTGGTAAAGTTAGTGTTCAGTACTGAAGGAGAAAAAAAACACATCAAAGACATTATGTATTGCAGTCTTTATCCCTTGTTTTCTTAGAAATGAAGATATAATTGAAATAAAAATGATCAGCGTATGATATTATGTATAATGACTTTGGAATAAATTCAACTGAACTCATTGGGGTTTGCTTTGGAATATGTTTATGTAAGGTCAAAATGCGAGTCCTGAAAATATATTCCTTTCAAGTTTCCTGCTCTTATATATACATTTATATATAATATATAATGCTTTTATATATACATTTATACATTTTCAACAGTGAAGTAGATAAATCCAAGAATCATGCAACTTGGAGGATAAATTATGCAAAGTTTGCAAATATATGGAAATGTAATTTCTTCACATAATGCAGGATCCAGTCTGGATCATTCACTGGACCAGAAGGTTTAGTCTTCTGAGCTTTCCTCAGGGAACTTGTCTCTACTAGAATGTTTACATAAAGTATACAGATATTCTAAATTTTGATTCTTGGAGCAAAATCTGAATTGGTTTGCTTAAGAATTCATAAAGGACTATATTAGCTCTGTCCATAACTCCATCCATCTAGGCTCTGCTTGTAATTTATGGTAGCATAATACTGATGTATCAGTTCAGAACAAATAAGTGTGAATCTGAACCAATATGCTATCTTTACTGTAAATGAAAATAATAATAAATATAGAAAATAAATAATCCATAATTGAATTTTTAATGAAAAAATTATGAAAACTTTCAGGAATGTGTTTGATTCAGCTAGTTTAGTCCTTTAAACTGAAGGCACAAAAATAAAATACATTTTGCCTTTCTTTACAGTATACAGTCCTTTAGTAAAGTCATCTTCTCCTGACAATAGTTTCTGCAGCTTATACATAAGCTTTCTTAAAGACAGCAGCAAATTAAATCAAAATTGGACAATGGAATAGCCAATGGGTTATCTTATGTATTTTTCAAAAAATCAATGGATAAGGCTTATCTTTAATTATTTCCATTTTTAAAACATTAAAAGGGACACAAACTATTAGTATGGGCCCAAGGCAGATTTTTTTTTATTGATCTAGACCTGTAAGCAGAACTGTTTTACAAAATTTAAGAAAGAGGTCTTTTCCTTCATCTGTTCGTCATTTTAACTGCAGATGCAGAGGGAGGGAGGGACGGAGGAAGACATCAAAATATGAATCTATAAAACTAGATAAATTTCAGGTATGTACAATGCTGCAGGTTTTGAATACCTGACATATACTCAAATGCATAAATCTGATGTACAAACTTGGCATATAAAGTTTATATTATCAAAAGTGCAACAGCATTTACGAACTCTTATGCCAGTAATTATGTGAATAGTTGGGTGAAAATGTAGTTCTGCAAACAAGTAAGACTTCTTTCTACAGCTATTATGGTACATAAGGACTTCTTTTACCATGGTGGGCACAAACTAATTTTCCTTATAATGCTCCCAAAAAACCCCAACAGGAAGTGTGATCCATCTCTTCCCAAATCTTTCTAACAATCAGCAAGAATAGTTGTAACAGGCTGGAATAATGTTATAGAAATGCATTGGGACAGAAAAGTTTGATCACAGGTGATTAATTCAATGCAAATGTCAACAGAACAAAAACAATGAACATTCATTTTGCCAGATCATGCTATTTGTAAGTAATATTTTGAGGAAAAATTGCTTGTTTGTAAAGATTATAAAAATCACAAATTCATTTTATGTGAGTCTGATTTCCTGCCCACAAAGATCTTTGCATGACGGGTTACACTAGCATTTCCTGCATATTGATTATTTCTGGGAATTCTCTCTCTCTATAAAGAATCATTTTGCTGCATATTCACTAAAGCCGACTCATGCTTTTCTGATGTCTAGCAAATTAATCTGCAAATTCCCCAATCTAATTTTTCCTATTGTGTTTTGCAAAGTATATTTTGCCATGAAAGGTCTTGAGTAACAAGTAAATGCATTAAAATGTGATTAGGAAAGTTCCTAAAATAAGCATTATATTCCTCTATCAGTTTGTCATCCTGGATTTCATTGTGAGTTGAGACCCATTTCAGTAAGATTACTGAACAATATTTTAATTGAGAAACGAAATACAATCACAAAAGATCTTATTTAAGCTATTTTTTTTTCCAACAAAAGGAGGAACACATGAACAATTTGCTATGTGAAAAATATAGGGAAATTTTACAACTTGATAAGGCTCCAAGCTTGGACAGATGAAATAAATAATCTTTTCATAAATATGAAATATTAAAATCAAACCTGTATTGCTTTGGACATATCTGTATTATTAAAAAAAGTTAAATTGACTTTTAAACCAATCACTAAATGTCAAATTGGACTGACCTACCTGCACCAAAACAAAAAAACAACATCACTGAATTTAAAAGCTGGCAGACAGCAGCATAAAAGTAATTATATCACAAAACACAAAACAATGGAAAGCTGACATAACAAACCAGTTGCATTAAAATGCAAATCTTATGAAATCAGGAACAACTAAAACATTTGATCTGATGCTCAGAAAGCTTTATTTGTTTCCTCTTCTCTTTACTATTCAGTCTCTGGCACTAAATACCAAATACCATGTATGACCACAATTCAGCCCCAAATTCCTGTTCCTAAGTGAGACATTTGTTAAGTGAATTTTGCCCCATTTTACAACCTTTCTTGCCACACTTGTTAAGTGAATCACTGCAGTTGTTAAATTAGTAACACAGTTGTTAAGTAAATCTGGCTTCCCCATTGATTTTGCTCATCAGAGGGTCACATAAGGTGATTGCAGGACCCCAGGATACTGCAACTGTCATAAGTATGAGTTAGTTGCCAATTGTCTGAATTTTGTTTATGTGACTATGAGGATGCTACAATGGTTGTAAGTATAAAAAATGATCGTAAGTCATTTTTTTCAGTGCCATTATAACTTTGAACAGTCACTAAATAAACTGTTGTAAATCAAGGACTACCTGTACTTTTCTCATCTGTAGGCACGACTACCATATTTATTAATTTGCTTCTCCTGAAGTAGCCAATTCCAGAATGTGAAGCAGGGAGATTACTACTCATCCTGGGTATTTTAAATTTGGGATCTGCACCTTCATTTTCTGAGATTTACTTGAATAATAGGAGATAAGGCAGGTGCAAAGGCAGATTCACATGATGGTTGGCATCCTGTCCTACACACCTGGTCCTACACACCAAGCTGGTGACGCCTTAGCTTATATTTCTTCTTTATATTAGATACTTCTGAATAATATTTAAATATTTAAATATTTTTATTAGGTCCTGAATATAGGGATTTTTTTTTCTCAAAACAGACATCAAGCTGTTTGGCTTTGACTTCCACCAGAATAATAGATATTGCTGCTTGTTTTTATGATCTGAAGCTGCAAGCATATCTTTCCCAAATGAAGACTTCTCCAGGAAACACACTTTTGTGCTCTTTGCCTAGATCATCTCTTCAGACAGAGTATTAAAAAGTCTACTATATCCTTATACACCTCTCATCTCCTTCAATGTCTCCTTAGATTTGCAGAAATAGGCATTTTTGTGGTAACAAAATAATTCTGCAGTATTCTTAATGTGCCCTGAAATGTTTCACCTCATTCAAATAACCTTGAGCCAAGGTCACAGTAATTGCTCAGCATTAACTGATTCATAAGAAGTTCCGCAAAAAGAAAAAGCCGATCCAGGAAAAGGCTCAAGGAAATGGCTAAAATTGTTGTTGTGCTGACAAAATTTTTAAGAATGAACATCCTGTTTCTTGGAATATGCACAAGGGAAGAAATAGGAAACTGATCCTCAAAAGCAAAGGAAAACAAACAAGAGAACGAAGTTCCTATTTACGTAAGTCAAAGTGACAGCTACCTCCGCTTTAGATGCTTAAAGATGCGTAACTAAGAGGGTTCCTGAATTCTTTACATTCTCACAGTAGTTGTACTTTGTAGTAGAGGAATGCATATATCAAACTAAATCTGTATTACGGTGATAGATCAGCGTTAGGAAGGTGGCATATATTCATTAAAAACATGACACATCAAGAATAAAAAAAAAGCTAGAAGATATAAAATATATAACTGAAAAATTATAAGTATGTACAGCTCAGGGGTGGGTTCTACTTACCTTTACTACCAGTTCTCTTCATGCACGCACTTTGCACGTGATTGGCGCGCGCTCCGTGCATGCGCATTTAACTACTCTACTAGAAAAAAATTCAAAACAAGCACTCTGTGCATGCGCAGAGCAGAAAATCGTAAGTACGGGCGCGCAGGTGGGCCCAGCTCCCGGGTGCGGAGAGCTGGTTCGGTGATGTCACACCATCACCACACCGGATCATGTGAACCGGGCTAAACCGGGAGCAACCCACCACTGGTACAGCTTTATACAAAGTGAGAATCTAAAAAAAGGGATGGAATATTACACACGCTTAGGGAATTATAAAAGGTTAGAATGTGGAAGACTATCACATTATGAAACACTCTAATATTCTGTAGCATCCTAGGTGCTCATTAAATCTAGTATATAAAGTTGAGCCCCAACCATAGATCATCATCCAATGAATGGGATGCCTATATTAATTACCACATTTGGAGTGTTGGTTTACAATTCTATATATTATAAGGCAAAGAAAATACTTTTTAACACATTGATTGAATTAAAGATATTATGCTAACACAGCTATTATTTATCTTACTCATTACTTGAGCCTAAAATTTATTAGAATTCTAGATGGCTCCTTAAGAGGGAGAACCACAATCCTAATGCTGATAAAGATCTGTCCAAGAATACAGACATTTTGATTATGCCACATAGTATATTTAACTTTCATAAATTATAGCATGAAGTGTCTACCCTTCCACAACTTTCACAAAATCAGATATAAGCTCAATTTTCAATTAAGATAATTCATGTATATAAGTGGCCAAATGTTTCTCTGAAACAAAAAACATGTACATATTCCCAGAATTTAACAGCCCTGCATCAAAATAGTAGGAATAGCACTGTTGGATCAGGTTTCACTTAGGCAATGTAGACTTAAACTTCTCCCACTATTGTCCCTGCACAACTGGGTGTGTGCTGTCCTCAGCTCAGAGGTAATCCTGAGACATCAAGACCCATATCCCTTGTTCCCTATGCACTGTTTACTTTTATCAAGCTTTATTATATAAAGTCATTTGCAAAGAAGCCGGAGTCCAATTAAAGAACAATGGCTTATGTACTGAGCCATTAACATGTTGAATGAAAACAATTCTTCTGAGAAAGAGTTCAGGAAGGGGAGAAAGAAATAGCAGCTGCATGGAAAAGTCCTATTCAAAAGCAATTAGTCAGGTCCTTTACACTTTTACCTCATTCTTCATAATTACATGTTAGGAGAAAGTAGTAATTTCCTGCACTTTCTGTTTATTTCCTGTTTATGTTCCTTTTACCTTGATAATATAGCAGCTATGTAACAACGTCACACACTATCATGGCATTTTAAACTAAAAGTTACACCTTTTGGTAAGATGTCAGAAGAATCTCAATAATTTATTAAGGATTATGAGCTCCAACACTATATAGCCTGTTTCCCCCAAAATAAGACATCCCCTGATAGTAAACCCAATCGGGCTTTTGAGTGCATGGCAATAAGGCCAAGTGCTTATTTCAGGGTTCAAAAAAATATAAGACAGGGTCTTATTTTCAGGAAAACACGGTACCAGAAACATGTATAGATAATGACTTATTTTTAGCCAACAACAAAGCCAAGAAAATGGCTTCATTCTGGCAGTTTGATATACACATGGAAGAAGAAGGAATAGAAGTTGGAGAGCCATCTTTTATGGATGCTGCAGTATAACAATGGATTTCTCCACTTGATAGGGGATTTTGTTAGCTATCTTTTTAGCTACTTTCCAATCCTTCCATTGGGTGACTCTATAACCTTTAGACAGTGTTTCTCAATTGAAACAACTTTTTAAAAAAATGGACTTAAATTCCACAGAACGCTAAGTGGGGAATTCTGGAAGACAAAGTTCACACACCTTAAAGTTGTTAAGATTGAGAAATGCTGTCATGAGATGATAATTAAAAGATTAGATTTTCTTTCTACTCTTTTTCCAGTGTTTAAAAGAAGGTCCCTTATGAGATTGGGCTATCACACAGGTGATGTTAAAATGGCCAAGACTGAAGCCTTGAATGTATTTCTTAGCGATGAAATAAAATTCACCTTGGATCAGCTGTCTCTATTTGGAGACAATGTTAATATAAACTAATCCACTTTTATGAAGCTCTATATAGTGAAAACAGTACCATCCAAGCATATCATATCTGCTACAGAAGTATTTATCCCTGGAAAATTAGCAGGCTGTCATTTACAAGAAATAGGGTTAGTTCCAAAATGAGTATAAGCTTATTTCACGCTAGCTCTAACCAAGAATCTGAACTACTAATGATCAAGACAAACTGGCAGTAGATTAGAGTTGATGGGATTTAAGGAAAGCTGGAATTAGATTCTTAGGGGCAGGACTCCAAACTGATTATGCATTTGACACCACGCCCCTTAGCCTGGTCGTCTCCTACACAGGCCTTGTGGAACTTCAAGCTTTAAAAAAGCACAACACTTTTAATGGGGGGTGGAGGGAAAGAATCTTTAAGGGGAGGCGGAAACTCATTAAGCCTTTTCAGTAGACAGTTCGTGGTTAGACATAGGAACATCTTAGTTCGTGGTTAGACATAGGAACCTTGACACTTTTAGTGCTTTTTAACTCTAACTGATGGGCAAATAGGATTCATTATTTTTATTGTTTTTACTGCTCTTATTGCTTTTATTGCCTTATTTGTACTGTCTAAGACCATAATAAAATCACTGCTACTGCTGGTTATAGAAAGTTTATTAGTTGTTAGTAGTGGGAGTAATAAAAATTGTGTTATGACTAAGGATGTAATGCAGAATTCTAAAAATGGCTAAATTCTTAATGGAATCCATACTACAATTTGTTTGTAGATTCTATTTTTCCAGTTTAAGCCCCAATTACTTTCTCTCATTAGCTGAAGGAAATATGGTAAATATATTTATAGTAGCTAATAACATTTAGCCTTACAGATGTTGCCCTGCACTAACTAATGACTACTGAGGCTCTGCCTAGTTGTTATTGAGCATGTTAAAAAAAAACCTGAGGATTGTATTTATTGTTACAGGCATTTCAAATTGTTGTGTTGGGAATTACAAGGAAAGACTCTCCATTAAAGCAGTCAGTTAAATCTATAAAAAGAGAGGAAAAACACCACCTGCTTTTGTTTTTGTTTTTTAAAGTGAATTATAACTTAAAATTATGGCAGAGATTCATAATATTCTTTACAGCAAAATTAATCATGCTTGGCTCAGTGACTGTAAATAATGTCAAGAAATTTCCTCAAGCTTAAAAACATTGTTATATGTAAAAGGAAAAAAAAGTCATCCTGAATTTCAAAGCAGCTGATTATATTTCTGAAAAAAAATACTTGCCATTTTGTAAAGAAACTTTTATCTTACTTACTGATTCTGAGTTAAGTTAAAAAAAATAGAGTGAGAAGTCAATACTTTGAATACTAAGGGAAGACAAAATCATTGTTAATACAGTTGAAGGTACATTGAAGGTACATTGCATAGTAAATCCACAGAAGTTAGTAGCCTGTAAAAGGAACTTAGCAGTCTGTTGGGAGCTGCCTGAAACACAGCATTGCTTTTTATTGTTGTTGTTGGGTTACACAGAAGATATTGCTGGGTGAAGTCATTCATCACACAGGCTGAAATATCATCACTCTGCTGATGATACAGTTATATATCTCCACCCAATGCTAGACAATTGATACTGCTGAAATGCTTACTCAGTGCCTTCAAGATGTGACGGTCTAGATGGGGACTCATCTCACACTTGTGACTCAATTCACACTGACAAGACAGATTGGCTTTGTGGTTTTGGGTTCCTGGAAGGATATAGAAATGTTCCATCTTCAATTTTTGGTGATGCAGCACTTCTGTTGCAAAATTTGAGGCTTCTAGAATTGCTGTTCCTGATCAAAGAGCAGGTGGAATCCATTGCTAGAGGAGCTTTTGCACAAATTTATCTTATTGGCATATAAGATAA
>JANHFM010003636.1:36122-47402 GCA_032468115.1 Grayia smithii
CGGCACTAATTGCAGGCAGATGGAACTAAGTGTTTCCACTTAGCAGTGCATTAGCTAATTGTGCCACCAAGGCTCTTCGTGGCGCAATCAGCATTCCATTGATTTCACTCCCAAAGCAGAACTGTAATGTCAGATTTTTCCCCCTCATGACTACAACCAGGAAGATTAGATTTATTCTCCATGCTTGCTGCTATTCTAATAATGAACAACCCCCCCCCCCCATTTTGTGATTTTATTTATAACTTTATTTATAACTGCTTATTCATATAAACATGCATTGAACCATATCAGGCTGACTTTGGCCTGATATTTCAAGTTTGTGGAAACCAGATTTTTTTATACTTGCAGCCTATAAAGACTGTTATTGTTTTTTTTACAGAAAATACTGCTGTATAAACAATACACAGGCAATGTCCATCATGTTTACCTTGAGGGCTTTCTGTGCAACTTCACTTGAACCAATAGCAATGAGGTTTGGTCCAGCCATGCTGCAAAAACTTTTCAGATGCAAGGAGTCAGCAACAGGGACTGTAGAAACAGCATAATCCTGCATATAAACGAGGTGTTTGCAAAAGAATTGTTTAGATTAATCATTTTATAAATTAAGCCAATTAGATAGGGAGTCCTTGACTTACAACCATTCATTTAGTGACCATGCGAAGTTACAGCAGCACTGAAAAAAATAACCTAAGACCAGTCCTTGCATGATAAATCATAGCATCCTCATGATCACATGATCAAAATGAGGGTGCTTGGTAACTGGCATGTTTTTATAATGGTTGCAGCATCCTAGGGTCACATGATCATAATTGGTGAACTTCCCAGCTATCTTCTGACAAGTAAAATCAATGGGGAAACCTGAATTCACTTAGGAACTGTGTGATTCACTTAACAACTGTGGAAAAAAATTGTAAAACCAGGCAACTTAACAACTTGGCAATTAAAATTTTGGTCCCAATTATGGCTGTAAGAAGAGGACTACCTGTATATTGTACATGTCACTGTCTGAATATCTTCACATATTTTGGAACTAAATAAACTTAGTTCTAGAAACACAGCACATTTCACTGGACAATTTTCTTTTGTATGTCATCATTATTTCAGAAAACAAAAAATGAACAATTATTCTAAGAAAAAAACCCTGTACATTTACAATTTATATGAATTTTACTAACATCAACTAAAATAAATATATCACAATATTGGAAATCATTAAAAGCACCTATTCTTATGAACAGGAGCCGGAATCAGCATGATTTGTAAAACAAACTTATTGACTTTCTGTAAGTTAAAACACTTTTTGGACACTGTTCATCCAAACCTCCAGTGAAAATAAATTAAATTCAATAAATTATATGGTTAAAATAAGTTTAGTATGATAATATCCTAAAAATCTTTGGTAATTTTGTATGATAATTTATTATATTTATTTTTTTAAAAAGTGGTAAGCATATAGCTCCCGGGTATTTTTACCTTAAATCTGTAATGGAATCTTATGCAAAAATCATACTAGCTTAAAGCATCGTGTATCACATTCCTCATTTTTTATCCTACTGATAAACCTTAAGATAGAATACTAGCTTGGTTCACACATCACAGTAATTCCTAATTACTATTTTCCATGGGAATTCCTAATTATTTTTTGGCTTTAGTTTAATGTGAACCCAATGACAATTTTTGTTACCATTGTATATGGTTTATGATGATGATGTGTGTGAATATGTTCAACAAATCCTAGTTGGTTAAAATAAATCATATGATGGTCTGATGTTGGAGAGCAACCATCCCAATCAGGAGGCAGGCTCAAGTGGGGAACTGTACAAATCCCCATGCCTTTATACCTATATATCTATCCCCAGAAAGAACACTTGTAAATCTGATAACCTTAAAGGTGTCTGCCAGAATTTCTGCACCACGATGGTTGGTCCGTTTTGAAAGACCCACGAAAAATTCCCGACCTTAAAAGCAGAAAAGATACTTTTAGTTTAAAAGCAGCAGGGATTAGAAGAGCCAAAAATTATCAAGTCTATTATAATGGGGCTATTGCAAACATTCT
Source organism: Grayia smithii (assembly GCA_032468115.1). Taxonomy (NCBI): domain Eukaryota; kingdom Metazoa; phylum Chordata; class Lepidosauria; order Squamata; family Grayiidae; genus Grayia; species Grayia smithii. Next base: position 38,179 of record JANHFM010003636.1, read on the forward strand.
TTCATTATCCTTTATCATTTCCACTCCTAATAAGGCTCTGATTTTATTTCCACTTTCTTGTTCAGGCTATGAACTTAACACTTTAGAAATTTTTTTACATTTTATCTAAAATGAAATTGTTTTTGTCTTTTCCCTGCATGCAATAAACTATATAAGATTATTAAGACCTAAATGTTACCAATATTGTACAAAGAAAACTATATGTAATATACAATGTATATTACAACTAAGGTCAATGTCAGAGGAAATATATTTTTATATCTATCATGATACATATCACATAACACATGATATAATACCAGTAATACTTATTATATTTGTTCTCCTTCACTTGTTATTATAACAAGACCAAATTTTATCTTAGAAAAAGATTTACTATATTGAAATTCTAATATCAATCATAGGAAAGCAAATTTACTAATTTAATATTGTGTTAGGAGAATTTGCACTTATTATAGTAAGTGAATAAGCTATAATCCATCTGTCTGCAGAATTCAAATATTAAAAAGTTTTTTAACCTTACTATACCTGTAAATAAAACATCTCCTCCGTCTAAAGTTGCCTGGTCATCTGTCATCTCTACAATATTCAGGCTAAGACTGTTAAGTGCTGTTTTCATTGCTTCAACCTGTTTGAAAAAAATGAAACAAAACTTTGGTTTAGTGGATGCCAACTTAAAATATCTGCACACTTCTGAACTTCAGATCTACTCTAATTGAACCACACTTCTTTTAATAAGTCAGCTCTGTTATTGATCCAAAATTCTATATCATGTATTCTGGTTACAATAGATTCAAGAAAAAGACGAATTCAATAAACAATTTAGGGAAGCAATTTTTTTTAATAGTTCACTGCAAAATTTACAATGACTGTCTGAATTCAAATGCTATCTTGAAGAACAATGATCATTGCATATTTGTGCCGTATTTTGATGACAATAATGGCCCTGTGTTTCTGTTATATACAGCTTGACAATTTAAATCTCTAGAAAAAATGTAAAAATGTAATGTGGATATCAAAGAAATGTAAAATTTCTTTGATATCTACATTAAAGTATTGCAGGTTTTCTGACTCAACTATACACTTACCCCAGTTTTGAACTAGAATATTTCTATGCCAAGTCATCTTCGAACTTTTTGTTAAAAAAGTCAACTATTTTAATGTTTGGAGATATTAAAAACAGCAGTACATATAATAAGTAACTAAGTAGTCCAAGCTGCCCATTCATCAATAAATATAGAACTGCTTTGCTATAATTTTTGTATCAAGTCTAACAAATTATTTCTTGAACTACAATTAGATAATACGGTCAATCTTAGATGCTTTGGTGTGACTGTTAGGACAGTAAAACAATATTTGCCACTTCACAAAGAATAAATGGTTTTCAACTGTGCAATATTCTTCAGTGATCATGGATGTTAATTGCAGCTATATTATGGAGTATAGATTTCTACTACACTCACAGTTTATATGAACTGAAAGGTAACATGATAAGCGGTATCCAAATTTTGTGTCTTTCATTGGATTTCATCCACACTGGATTGCACTCAGCACTCTAAACTCACAAGCTTATGAAATAGGATGAAAGCAAAATTAGAGACAAATTTTTGGAACTATCAATACTTCTGCTGGTACATAGAATGAGATGTCTTCTAATGGAAAGCAATACCAAGAGAACTCTCCAAGGCTGAGAGCATGCTAATTTAGTCTGTTAATACTGAAAAAGGGAGACAAGAAATAAGAATATAAATGGCACTTTTTTAAAAAAAAGGAATTTCCTAATGCTAGCAAAATTAAAAATATGGAGCAAGTATGTTCCTATATTAACCAAGTACACAGGGTAAAAAGCATTAAATTTATATTAAAAATGATCAAATCATCAGCATGACGTCTATCAATAGTATCTTAGATGCACTATACACATTTCAAGGATACGCCTTTATTTTCTATTGGGCTAAACTAGATGTATTAAGAAACAGATATCTTACTTTATTAATTTATATTGTGTATTTTTTTGTCTACCCTTTAGTTTTATTAATTATACATATATGTATTTTTATTGTACTTTTCTTTGATGTAAAGGCATTAATAAAGGCTTCCATTTGATTTGATATGATCAGATCTAGTAACTTCTTTCCTAAAACTAGGCAACAATAGCGGGAGGTCATGAATGCAATATAGGTAAAAAGGATTAAACTTTTCCCCACCAACACTGTTTACTGATCAAAATAATCAGTTCCAGTAATGCTTGTTTGTTTGTTTGCTTTTTTGTTTGTTTCAATTTAGGTGTTTGCTTAATTTCAAAATGACTTTGGGCAGTTTGCAACCATAAAACCACAATACAAAGCAAAACAAGATGGGATTTGGTCATTCTATACAAAAACACAGACCAAAGATTTCTGGCAAGAAACTCCATTCATTTTAAGACCTGGGACAGAGCCAGGTCTTTGAGGCCTTATAGAATGCCAATAGGGTGACAATCACATAGAATTCAGATGGGATCTCATTCCAGAAGGCAGATATTGCAACAAATGAAGCATACTTCCCATTGTTTAATTAAGAGGCTCTGGAGCATGCCAAATCTGCCAGCTACTATTAGATGGGTAGAAAACATGGGAGATAGGTGGTCCCTCAAATAATCTGGCCCCATGTCATGTAGGGCTTTATAGGTGATGATGATTGCCTTGAATTTCTTCAGAAAAATACTGGCAGCTGGTGTAGCTTGTGAAACAGTAGTTTCACATGGGCATACTGAGACATGCCCATCACTGCTTGCACCAATGCATTCTGGGCCAGTTGAAGGTTTTAAGTGGTTTTCATGGGAAAACCAATATAAAGTGCTTAGCAATAGTTGAGTCATCAATGACTAGAGCATGCGTACTGTATGAAGAGCCGCCCAACCCAGGAAGGGGCATTACTATGGGATTAATTCAAGCCTTATTTTTTTCATTAAATGGAAACCAAATAAACACATATTGTTCCATCCAGGAGGATAAGAATATATGGAATAAGTGAGGAAGACTTACACTGAGTACTGAGCCGACATGCTAATACAGAATCTAAGTCCGTGATATGTCTAAGTCCAGCTCCTTCAAGACTGAAATCCTCAAGCTATGTGCACCCATCCATCACCAACACAATCAATGTACTGTATCTATTAAAAAATCATAAGCAGTGATGATATGCCAGATTTTAAAACATAGGATTACCCTTTTACTGCAGTACAGCCTGAAATCAGTAAATATAAAATGATTTAATTAAATAATTTAAATAATAAATACTCTGTGGAAGTTAAAGTTTAGGTATGCTGTAGTTGAGACATGTCTTTATTTATTGGAATCTCAACAAGTGATTGAATTACCTCCTCTCTACCTTGTGATGCTATCATCTACTGATAAGAGTGTACTTTGGCAGAACTATGTAGAAAAAGGAATGGTAGGATAGGTTGGCTCATCACACCCTCAATTCAGTTCTGCTGCAAGTTCTGGTATTTTTAAGGAAACCTGATTATTTATCTCCAGATCTAATTTTGAAACTATTCCTTCTCAGATGTCCTTGCACAAAAGTGAATTGCTATTCATTGTTTAGGCTTCTAAACACTATTATAAGAAGTGTAGTTGACATTTTTGATTAATTTTTATCCATACTTTTTTACACGTCAGCAAATGCTGAACAATGTAAACAAATTTCTTTTTTGATTTTGACAATTAAAGCTTTACACATGTAAGACAATGGAATGATGCTTCGGTAGCCAAAGCAAACAGAAAGTAGTTCTGTTTGATTTGTTATCCATGGCTACTTTCATAGGATAATCTCTTTATACAGTGTAGGTATCTTAGATGAAGTACATTCTTTACTGTTTCTCAGTTTCTTGTGTTTAAAAACTATCCTTTGGTAGAGTACAACTTGGCTTTTGACTTGCAAAATATAAGGTGCCTATGTCTATATTTAACTGAAGATAAACTACAGTTTGGATGTAAACTCTTGTCTTTGATTAAATGAAATCAATTAAACTTTAGTTGTAAATAGCTTGTTCCATTGATACCAATAGCTTGACTTTCTGTTTCATTAAATATGGATGGATCTATAACACTGCAGCTTTAAAAAAAACAGATGATTTCACTTTGTGGACTTTTCCCACTGAAATATCATCATGCTGACCCCCACATTTTTTTTAAAGTCCTCCATTGGAAGTGAAAATGCACATTTATAACAGCGGAGAAACTGTGTCTACCATTCTCTAAATGGTGTATCTGTTTACATGAAAGCTGCCTATAGTCTCAGCTTAAGATAAAATACAAATATTTTCTAATAAGCATTTCCCACTGATATACCAAGCACTTGAATGGTTAAGCCTTTATTGCTTTGTTCCCCATTTTCCCTCCTTCCTAATAAGCACATTCCTGTTGTGAGATGGAATGTATCTAATCCATAATAAGTCTGGTTGAGAGACTCTGGGTTTAAGCCAGCTGAACTTTGTTTGAAGGGAGAGAATACTAAATGTATTTGATGGTATTTGTAAGAATCTGGTTTCCTCAATCCTTGGACCTTAAAAATGGAGATGCAGTTCATCATTTTTTTTCAACTGCTGCATGTAAAATACCTGTCTCCTCTATATTTGTGCCAACATACTTTAAATGCAAGACATTTCTTAGAAATTATTTCCCGGTGCTCAGTTATCACAGCTCTGGCAACTAAACAAATGTTTTTCAACTGAAAGGAAATATGACAGGTTGATAAGCAGGAGGAGGAGAGGAAAATTAATATTTCACTGCAAATAGCATAGAACAATTTACAAAACAGGTTTGTAATTGTAATGATTATGTATATGTTTATAAAAACATGAATCTACAATCAAGATGCTCTACTTTTCTTTGCATGTATTCTTTGAAATGGTTAGCACAACAACTCTATTGTAATCTCAACTAAAAGAAATCAGAAATGCCATTTAATGGGGAATAAATTTTTCAGCACATAATTGCTTTGTCTGACACTGATGCACTGCAGAATTGGGAAAAGTATGTGAATATCATCCTCAATCGGGTGAAATCCAGCAGGTTCTGAAAGGTTCTGGAGAACTGGTAGTGGAAATTTTGAGTAGTTCAGAGAACCTCTGGCTGGTCCCAGAGTGGGTTGGGAATGGAGATTTTGCAATATCCTCCCCCCAGGAGTGGGGAGGAAATGGGGATTTTGCAGTATCCTTCCCCTGCCATGTTCACCAAACCACGCTACGCCCACCAAGCCATGCCCACAGAACTGGTAGTAAAAAAATGTGGATTTCACCACTGTCCTCAACCCCTAAACCATTTTCAAAGAAGTGACAATGCAAGCTAGCCTATTAGCAACAAACAAACAACAATAAAAGAGTCGGCTTTACTTGGAATAAAAGGCAGCTTTACTTGGAACAGCTTACATCCTGAGACAGTACATCTGCCTATCCCAGGTCCTTGGAAAGGACTCGATAGGTAGATCAAAAATGCCAAATCCAGTCTGAACATCTGGCTGAGTGTGCTAGTAACAATGACAATAATAGAAAACTGGTAACGCAAACAGATATGTAAGCTTTTTTTCCCATCATTATATATTCTAAAATTTTATCACTATCCCCAAATATGCTCCTTCCTCTAATTCAAACAGATATCATAACAGATCTACAGGTTATGCATTTAAGTTTTTTTGGTACTTTAAATCTTCTCATTTATAATTAAAAATCATATACACACTAACGCACAAACATCGATCTGAGTATTACCCAGATATGTTGTCTAGTTTAAACTATGACCCAGTACTCTGGATTCAGTTACAAAAAATTATTTCAGAGTGTGCCCTTTCTGGAATCAAATCTAAAGTGCTGCATGAGCCTACTACTCTGCATTTTCCAAGAAGCCAATATGTATAAATGGAACTGTGCCACCTGGCTCATTCAGAAAGCATATCATGCATGCCCAATCAATCGTTCCGGAGCTACATTTCTGCATACTGATACTTTTTTTTCCACATACTGCTTTTAGGCATGTCCTAGTATAGTAGGCTTTAGCCTTGAAGAACAATTAATCCTTGTTTAAGTACCCTAATTGGGACAAGCAACTCCATCATTAAGTGAAATGGCTGTTAACCAAAACAACACATGACCATCCTGCTTAGTGTTATTCTAGCAGTCCTGGTTGCAGTCATTACATGAATCATTCATAGTCATAAACCAGCTGGGAAGGTCACAAATGGCAAAATCACATGACTGCAAGATTCTGTGACTGTCATAACTATATGACAGTTGCCAATAGCCCAAACCATGATCACGTGACCCCAGGGAAGCTGTGACTGTGTTGTAAATGTGAGAACTACTTATAAGTCACTTTTTTTAGCACCACTGCAACTTGGAACAGTCATTAAAATAATGGCCATTATGCAAGGACTACTTAAATTATCATTCTTACTGATGGGAATCATTTCAAGGTCTAGCAATAGAAAAAAATGAAAAAGGAAAGTCTGCCTCTCTATTTGAAGGACTGAAGCAGCATCACAGAGGAAAGCATAATTATTAAGAGGGGAAAAATTAACAATAAAGGGAAAATGATTTTTTTTCATTCAGCAATGGTACTAATAACAAGTTAGCATCTAACATAAATATTGCCAAAAGACTTTTCTAAAGCGTGCAGGATTCAATAATTTAGTACCTTTTTCTAAAAGAAAAAAAAAGTCAACATTATGAACTACAGACAGATAGAGCTACAAGTATAATTAACAAATTTTCCTTTTTAACCCATAGAAAATAGTAGCAATAGTGACCTGCAATACTATGAACGCAATTTTAATACATACATAACATACTCATGCGTGATATTGCATTGTGTTTCTTGTCATATGTCCATGAGCAGCAATTAAATTGGAACAAATACTACCATAGTCTTAGCATAGATAAAAGAAGATATCATCCAAGTATCAAGAATGAAGTCACAGTCTCCATAGATCATAGCCAAACCAGTAATGTCAGTTTTATTTTCTTCTTCTTTAGTCATTTAAAATATCTTCCAAACAACAAATAATTGTTACAAGAGCCATAAACAGTGACCTGATCTTTAAAACAAAAAACAGCACCAAGTTGCATTACATGCTGTCATTAGTTTTGAATCTGCGTTGCAGTGATGGACTCCAGATGTAAGCATATTTAGCCCTGGCCTGTATTTGAATGATAGTCAGAAAGCATTGCTCTGTCTGAAGAGGTTCTCTGTTTGAAGGATTGATCTGTTCAAACAACGACCCTGTGGGGTGGGTTAGGTTCAGAGAGTGTAACTGACTCCAAGTCACCCAGCTGGCTTTCATGCCTAAGGAAGACCTAGAACTCACAGTTTCCTAACTTATAGGCCAGCATATTAACCACACACCATACTGGCTCTCTTATGGTGAATCCATTTTTATTTAAACTATAGATATTTTATGCATATTTTCTTCCTCTTTTGTGTGATGTGCCTCAGTCTGCAGCTATATATTTGTGCACACCGTAAGACAGAAAATTCCCATTCAAAACTCTAACAAGAACAAGAAAGATAGAACTCTAAAGAGTATCAAGATTAAGTTATGGAGCTACATTGTGGAAGTATAGAAACACTTCATGAGGATTCATTATCATACTGCAAAAACATCGGTTAAAAATCGATTGAATAAAGTTGATGGAAATAACAAAATAAAAAATGAAGCCAGAGTCATGTATGCTGACAAAGCAATATTTTGAATACCTTTCTCTGCACAAAGTAACAATTGGCTATTTTGCAAGATGTCGAACTAAAGAGGCATAATCTATTCTGCCTGGACATGCACGGCAGGCCAAGAATGCACCTGCATAAGCCAAGCATTCATTATCTTTTGAGACACCTAATACTAGAGTGACTGCTAATTCCAAGTGCACCATTGACCACATGCCATGTGCCTCCCCCCTTTTGGAGGCAATGAAAAGTATTTAAAATTCATGAAGCTTGCTGAAAGCTCAGCTATTACATTCTGCTCATTCCAAAGTGCATGGGAAAGAGAGAACATAATGGACATTTCAACTAGAGCTATTATTGTCCATGAATAACCAATATTCCATTAAATTGCTAATAGACCTGCTTGAAAATGTTGATAACAATCAAGCCATGTAAGAACATTCCTTTTTCCTAACAATGAGATGTTCTACAGTTCTGTTGTTTCTGGGTTGTTTGTTCAGAGCTTGACACAAAATATTCAGAACACTCACTCCTTTTCGGAGAACACTAGCGACTCTATTTTAACTGCCTGCTCTTCCTGCTCCTAGAAACTCTTCATATTGAGTCCTCCCTTTTAGTTAGCATTATTATTTAGAAAGGAAACTTTATAAAATAAATAATAAATAAGAATTCTTAGGCGTAAAGCCAAACAATAAGCATCTAGCATGGACATGTATTAAAAGGAAAACATTTTCTAAGATTAGCAACCAAAAAAATCCACCAATGTATTGCCTGAGTTTGGGATTAAAATGATAGAACGAAGACTATGATCCAAAAATATTTTTCACATCTTAAAGATTTGAAAGGACTCTTTCTCTAATCTGTATTTCATATCCAAGTTATGATTCATAGGAATGCATAACGCTATCCAATATTGAATGTGTTCCCTGTGTAGATTAAACAGTAATTTACTCTTACCACTGGAGTACTGCCTGAATTATGAAAATGATTCTTGTCAATTGACCAAGTGATAATTAATAGTTGTCAAAGACCGAAAAGGAAAATCTCATAATTTTAAATAACTCTTCCACTTTAATGACAATTGAACAGAATTTTTGGTAACAAAAATTACCAAGTTGGCAGCTACATATATTTGAAATGGATGTAGCAACATACTATGGTAAATATACTAAGACAGCCTTCCTTAATAAGTTATCCTCCAGATGCACATACTGGACTATAGTTCCCAATGACTTCAGAAACCTAAATGGAAGTTGCGGTTATGTATTAGGCCTGCTTTTCCAGAATCGGCATAAATTTACAGTATAAATATATGGTAATTATAGTATAATAGCATAGTATAGTATAATACTATGTATAGTATATACTATATACTATATACTATACCATATATACTATATATCATATACTATAAACAAGAAGTTTTTTCCTGAATGCCATCACTCTACTAAACAAATAATTCCCTCATCACTGTCAAACTAGTAACTAAGTCTGCATTATTATTAATCTTCTCACTGTTCTTAT
>JANHFM010003636.1:58986-72158 GCA_032468115.1 Grayia smithii
TGTGCTTGTGAGAAAGGTCAAGGAAACACCTGCCTTTCAGGTGTTTACATTACGATTCATAATAGTAGCAAAATTATTATTTTATGGTTGGGGGTCACCAACATGAGGAACTGTATTAAAGGGTCACGGCATTAGGAAGGTTGAGAACCACTGATCTAAAACTATCATTTATAAATCGCAAAACCATTGCAAAAAACCCTTTTTGTTATTGTTGTTATTAATATTTACAGTTACCAAAACAGTCATTAGTAAATGTTCAAAGTTATGTGATAAATGCCCCCTAGCACTTATGAACAAGTCCAGAAACTATGAATTTTGTGCCACCTTGGCAGTTATTTGCCCTTATGAAAAATCGTAGCGGCTCTACAACATTTCTTCTGCATGTTGCCAGCCAAAATGGAGATCAAAGGGATGGATCTACCCCTCCAACGCTCCATTTTGGCCAGCAAGGTTCAGCATGAATGTTGCAGAGCCTCTGCGGTTATTCGTAAGGGCGAAAAACTGCTGTAGTGCTGCAAGATTCATAGCCTTGGGAATAAAGGCTAGGGGGCGCTTACCATGTAACATTCGCTAAAGGAATGCTCATAACCCGGGGATTACCTGTATAAGTAACTCAAGGTGGCAAACACACTTAATGCTCCTTCCTCCTTTTATTTTTCCCACAACAACCCTGTGAGGTGGGTTGGACTGAGATAATGATTTATCAAAATTGGGTCATAAGTCATCCAGCCAACTTTTGTGTCTAAGGTGGGACTAGAACTCACAATCTCCTGGTTTCTAGGCTGGCATTTTAGCCACTTCTACTTAATCATCACTTAAGGAAGTGATTGTCTTCTGAGTTGGTGTTTTTTTTTTCCTTTTCAGCCTAACCAGCAATCCTGGAATTTTCAAGTGATTCCTCCATCCAAGTATTAACCAGGTTTGACATTGCTTAGCTTTTTCAAGATCTTGTTCCTACCCATTGAAGGCAATACATTGTTATTAACTAGAAGCAGAAGTCAAAATGTTCAAATCTATCATTGTGCAACACACAAGAAGTCAGAGGGAAACACAAAATTTGAGATCAATTCACTAATTTTGTAAAATGACTCTATTGGTCCTTTATATTCCTCTATAAAAGTAATGTTTACTAAAAAAAAAGTATGCATATATTTTAATCAAATCCTTGAATTATATTTTACATATGTCATGTGGATAAACATGAATGGATAGAGATAATTCTGAAAGTTCTGGAGTGAAAATGAAATGAAAGGAGAAAAATGTCTTATCTAATTAAATATAATTAATAATTTGTGAGATAATTACAGATAACAGTAACAGTAGTTTTCTTCTTTAATTGCACTGTGAAACATCTGACATATTAGCATATTTTTCTGCTCCTGTTACATTTCTGACATACTTGAGCCAACATAGCTAATTCCATATCCCTACAGGTTACATTTTTTGAATAAAGCATCTGCTTTATTAGGAAACTTTATTAGGAAACTGACTTTTAATTAATTTTTTAAAAGTCTAGCTTCTATTTATTGGACCAATTAATTTATTACAACTGAATTCCGTCTTCTGTGAAAATGACATTATGTTTTTCTTTTAGTAAACAAACTTTATTATAGCCAAAGACCAACATAAAGTAATAGAATATAAAATGAGTTTAGAAATATAAGACTATAATATGAAAAACAAAGGATAATAAAACATGGGGGAAATAAGTACACAGGAGCCATCATAGGGAATTCAGGTCATATAAAAATAAGATTAAAATATAGTTAAAATGTATATCTTTACAAAAACAAACACACACACACACACACACATGTGCATGTGTATATGTATATGTATGTATATATATACTTTGTAAATAGATATACTGTATGTATATTGTTTATGTGTGTGTGAATAATGAATGTACCAGTATATGATTAGTATATCAAGCGAGCAAATGGAAATAGAAATAAATATAACAATGTAATGCAATTAAAATTTATATCTTTACAAAAAAATTGTATGCATAAAATATCTATATATATGAAAAGTATGAATGTGAAAGGAGATGAAGATGAAGAAGCAGACAAAATCAAATTGGACATCAGAACAAATTGTGGAAACTGCCATGGAGAGAATAGAAGTCAAAGCCAAAAAAAGATTAAAAATTGCAGGAAGGAACTTAAGAAAGGCTTTTAGTGACCTCTTGGAAGGGACATGAAGCAGTATTATAATGACCTCTGTAAAGCCATTGAAGAAATGAACAGACATGGAAAAACAAGGGAAGTCTTCCAAAACATCTCTCAACTCAGAAGGAGATTCTAACCTCAAATTGGTATGCTACCAGCTATAGGATAACCAGGAGCAAGATGGACAAATTCAGTTACAATGCTAATGGTGCACTATTAAAAGACTAGAAAGACCAGGTTAGAGACAGATCATCATGTAGAACAGCACTCTTCAACCTTTGCAGCTTGGCAACCTGGCTGGGTGGGGGCGAATGGGAACCCGACCGTGTGAGTGGTGGGCTAGTTCTCAGCTTGACTGGCACAAGTGGTGGGCTGGTGCACACGCACATGTCACACAGGTCAACTGCAAGTTGAACTGCATGCGCATGTGGGTGCATGCATGCTGGTCTGCCACTTGTGCGAGTCAAGCTGCACACATGTGCATGTGTGCCGGGCCCCCTCTTATGTGGCTGGGTTCTGAATAGGCCACAGCCCGATAGTGGGCCATGCTTTAGGGGACCCCGATGCAGAAAAATGCAATGGCTAAGAGTCGATACTGATTTGATAGCATGCAATCAATCAATCAAACAATCAATCAATCAATCAATCAATCAATCACAATTCAGGTTAAAAAGCTGCAGAAAATTAAGTTTGGACCAGATCTAATGCCTTTAAGTAAGTGTGCTAAAGAAACTAAGTTTGGCTCTTATGTTAAAAGTGACTTCCGAATGTCCTTGTAATAAATTATGCCAGTTGTTGCAGGTTTGCATAACTTGCCTAGGTGAATAACTCAATCAAGAACCAAGTATTCAAATACTACAAAGTTATTATATATTAAACTAAAATAAAATTGTTCTTAATAGAAATAAAGATAGATTATACATTTTTCCTTGTTATATCCTTTTTCCATCGTACGAGATGAGGTCATTTTAGATTTTGGATTGAATAGCAATTTATAAATAAATCTGAGCCATCTTTTTGTGTTTATGGGCTGTTAGTTCTTCTATCTTATCTTCATGTCAAATTATTCCAAAACTGGAAAGTGTTAATATATGTACGAGCTCTATATAAGCTCTAGTTAGTTTTAAGAAGCAGGATGTTGCCATAATTGACATTCTAATAATTTAACTCAAATTTGGAAGCAGCAACCACTTAACTCAGTAATTCCCCACAAGATTTTATAGAGTTCATTTCCTTTTTCCACAGTTTCTTAATTTATCTTGCTTAAGTAGAACCTCTTATCTCTCCAGTCATTGCTTTTAATAACGTTTTCCATATCATGGGTCCTCACAAGGCTCTAAGAACTAAGCAGAGTAGAATGCTCTATTATGACCTCATGCATTTTCTTCTTACTGCACCATATCACAATAATTTTTTTCTTCCATTTTAAAAGCATCTGTTAATATTTTGATTATATTAGTTTCATTTCTTTGGATTACAGGAAGTCCTTGACTTACGACCAGAATTGAGTCTGGAATTCTGATCAAAAGTTCTGGCAATCATTATACAAGTGACCATGTGTAAAATTTACGACTTTTTGACAGTGGACATTACATGAATGTAGCAGCTATTAAACTAATACAGCGATCATTAAGCAAACCCATTTTCCCCAAGGGAATTTTGTGTTAATCAATGAACTTTATATGTTAGTAATGTATTTTATATGTTATTACTATACTTGCTCATATGCAATCCATCCTAAGCTAAATATATAAGAAATCAATGAAGTTAACATGTCTGAATGATTTCTGTTTTTTTTATATATATATATATAACTTGTAGTTTTACAAATAAAGTAAAAACTAAGTCAAGGTTGGTAGACATGCTATACGTATTTTATATTTTATATTCCTGTTTCTGACACCAGATAGAATGGCTTATTCTAAGTGTTTTGCAGTTAGAAAAAGCAACTTGATTATCTAGATTTTTTCCGTGTCACCTTCCTTATTCCTGATCATTCTGTTCCTATTATATTCATATTTCCTGATGCATAGCACAACTTCTGTCTGAAAAACCAGACAATTCACAAAAAAGAAAATACAGAGTTTCAGCACTATAATGAGCTATCAAATTTGCATGGAATGTATGGTTTAAATTATTCATCAGTAAATGTGTTGTATTTTGCTTTGCAGACTTATTTTATAGTCTGAATCTGGATCTTTTGTACACAAACTATTATTTATTCTATTATGCAAAGCTTTCATTTTGGCAATATTCCCTGAAAGGGATTGAGTACTGTGCCCTTTAAGTACAATACTTAAGAAGTAGCTAAAAGCATATTATCTTAGCAAAACTTAATGTTCATGTTCCAGAGACATGAAAAATTAAGATATATCCCAGGTATACAAAGTTTTTCATGATATATTTCCGTATAAAATATTTTCTCTGATAGAAATGATGCTAAATGAACTGCTTCATCTACTAACAAGGCAATGTGCTATTTAACTGACTTAAAAAACATATACCGGTAATTGTTCTGTGCAAGAGTGGGTCCCACTTACTTTCGCTACTGGTTCACAATGGGAGCGCGTGAGTGCGCATACTTGCTTCGCTCATGTGTGGTGCTTCTGCACATGCGCAGAGCATCTGTGATGACGTCCAGGCAGGTGGCTGGAGCCTCCCACCACTGCTACTACCAGTTTGCAAGATCCGGACTGAACCGGTAGCAACCCACCACTGGTTCTGGGTCCTTTTGAAGAAAAACCAGGTTACAGGGGAAGGTTTGGCAGTATGAACATAGAATGAAGTTTCAACTTCATTTGATATCGTATATCAAATTGTATGGATATATCTGTGCATATGTAGACAAAAAATATAAACAGTGAAATTCAAAGCTCATGAAATGTAAACAGGATAAATATGTTTGATATTTCTGTACAGTTTGTAAGTATAAATGGCCTAAATCAATATTAAAATCCCCAATTCTACAAATTCTGCTGTGATATCCTTAAAATCTATGTTTTAGAAATATATCTATATCAGAAATTGTTTAAACATAATATCACACATTTTCAGCTAAGTAGTATGTGAATTTTTAAAAAAGACATGTAAAATGTATCTGGCAAGCAATATAAGAAATCTAAGATTTTTCCGAAATCTAAATATTTATTTTTCTTTGTACATAGTATTTTTTTACAATGATTCTAATCTCCATGACAAATATTTTTGATCATTCAGTAATCTTCATCTTCAAAGAGGTTTGGCAAATTAACCAAATTTAATTTGCAAACTGCACAGAGCTATGAAAAATGTAATTTCCTGTTTGGTCAAAATAATTGTAATAGTGTAAATGGAAATGATTAACAATAACTGTCAGAGACCATACTTTATATTCTTTTTTCATATAAAAAACTGCAGGACACACATGCCTTTCATACTATTCTATTTCAGGATAAGCTAGGTCAAGCAAAGTGCAGGAAAAAGAGTAATACACAAAAGAATAAGTATGAAGTAAGTTAAAAGAAAATATAGCTAAATCTGGTTTACACCAACTCAACTTATTGTATCTTTCTGTACCGTTCTCTCCTTATAAACACCCTTGATTCCACCATATCTCTGTGTTAATTCATACATTGTCTTTTGCTCTTTAAATGTCTTACATGTCTCTTTTTCAGAATCTACCCAAATCAATTCTACCCCAACATTCTCATTTTTATTTTCTTCTCAAGTCATTCTCTCTGACATGTTGCTTTTGCAATTAAGTCTTAATTTATTTTTTCTCTCTATATGAACAAGCCATCTCAAGGTTCTTCTTTCAGACTTTCATCTACATTCATTTATCAAATATTCCTTCTTTTCTGCTTTACTTCACATACTACTTAAATAACTCATTCTGACTGAATTCAACTTTAAATTTGTCTTGGAAGTGGATGCATTTTTGCCTGCCACCCTCCAACTAAGAGGCATATACAATGTACTGACAGATAGTTTGGATATTTACTAGTTCAAGAGCTTATATAATACCTTGATTTCAGCGAAACTTACTTCTGCATTATATTTTTGTAAACTTGGGATAAGATAGAAAGTTTCCTTAAACTCTTACATTTATGACTACAGAAGTTTGTTTTATTTACTTGAAAAATGCATATGGCTATCTGTATTATACAAAACAATCCCAGCTAACAAACCCAGAAATAATAAAAGCACAAGATTAAAACATCCCAGCACAGTGCTATAACATCATCCTCTAAAAAAAAAATATTTCCACACTCAAAATGCTGGCCACTCTCCCATCTTGCCCCTTGAAGGAAGAGTTGGTCTCAACAATCTTCTGTGAGACAGGGAACATAAAGTCCATCTGTAACTCAGGATAAAGATTCTTCTCTTGGGTAGACACAGCTATGGAAAAGATTAACTTCCTAGGTAATGCTAGATGACAATATGTACCGGTAGTAGAGAAGACCTGGAGTAAGTCCACTCTGTCTGACTTGGTGGGTTGGACAGATAATCTTGCGGAAAGATGGTTACCCAAATAACATGGCCTTATACCATACAATTAGAATTATTGGGATTCTACATATATAATTATGTAGCACAATATAGCTACTAGATAACTGAATTAAATATTACTGAATTAAATAATATTGTTTTGTAATTGTATTAAAAGACAAACTTTCTCTACATTTATTTAGGCATTGTTTTTGGCTTCATTTGCTGCCATATCCCCAACATCCTCATAAAGATAACATCCCAGATGAGTTTAATCACTATATAAACACCCATTTGGTGGAAATTCTATAGCTACATTAACAAGGGAAAAAAATTCTGCAGCTCATAAATCTCCCAGGACCAGAGAATTTCCCCACTTTTTAAAGGATATCCTGCAAATAAAAAACTAAATATCATAAAAAGCAAGTTAAGGCAAAATTTATTTTCCTTTGGTCTAGGGATTACAAATCTTGTCACTTAATTTTGTTGCTTATGTATTATAGATGAAGATAAAGACATCATTTTTTACTTTGCCCTGGCTGAGCTGTTGAAAACAAGCAGCATAAACTGAATTATCTAAATCCAAGACATTAGTCTTAATAATGCTGAGGAAACTTCTAGAATTTTAAAAATATATCATATCATTTGAAGAAAAAAATGGTAAAAAAAACCCTTATGTCACAGAAAATAATAGGTTTCTAGAATTTCTTATATGAGAAAGGTTCTTACAATTCCCAAAATTTCAAAGGTGTTACAATCCTCATCTTAGTCTTTGCAGATAGAATAGAATCTAAATTGAAAAATCTATACATATATTTATCAGTGCAGAATATGTCAATATACACATATTAAAATATAGATCAATCTTGGTATAAAATAACAGAAGGAAAGCCTCTCTAATGTGAAATGACTGGTAACAGGTAACCGTAACAGAGTTGGAAGGGTCTTTGGAGGTCATCTAGTTCAACCCCCTGCTCACGCAGGAGACCTGTACTAGGGATTTGAACTGCCAACCTTTCTGATCGACAAGCCACTGAGTCACCTAGTCAAGCTTTGATTGGATTGAGTTGATGTGAGGCACAAAAAAATTATTAGTGGAAAACTTCATTTCACTCATTTCTTACTCATAAATCTAAACTTATTATTGACTGTCCTTGAACGTTAAAACTAAGCAGTTCTCTGTAAAAACATTGATTGAACTGTCAATTGATTACCGGTAATTATATGCCACCAAGTCAGTCTCAGCCTTTAGTGACTACATAGATAGATTGATAGAAGACAATCTGACCCTAACTAGGTCCTTCTAAAATTTCTTCCATCTTTTCTAGCATTAGTGCCTTCTCCAGAAAACTAGTTCTTCACATAATGTGCCCAAAGTAGGATAATTTGAGCCTGGTCATTTGTTCCTTGAAGGATAACTCTGAGCTGATTTGTTCAATAATTGTTTCCTTGGCAGCTCATGACATTTTCAGGAATTTCCTCCAATATCATAGTCCCAAAGCTTCAATACATTTCCTACTTTCCTCTTTCAAAGTTACTTTTGCTTCTATCACAGAGAGTACCGTTGGTTGCACTATTCTGATCTTTGTAGATATAGACACTTCACAGTTTTTGAACATCTTTTCCAAGCCCTTCATATTTGCTCTACAAGGTGTTAGTCTGTGGCATATTTCTTGACTGCTTATTTACTGTTGATGGTTTCTCCTAAAAAGCAGAAGCCTTCTCCCACTTTCATATCATCACTGCCAATTTTAAGGTTGGTTGTTCTATCTGATGTCATTAGCATGATCTTTTTTATCTCTCTCTTCTATTCTGTCTTATTCAACTCTTAATGAATTCCTTCCTATCTTTTTTGTGTTTCGTTTCCTTTCCCGGCAATTTCCCATAACCAGTTTCTTTCTACTGTTTCTTCATCTTTGGTACTCTCTTTTCATCCTAAACAACTTCTTTAACTTCATTATACAAAAATATATAACCATTTACTTAATATTGAATTAGAAGAAGAACAGAAACAATGATAGCTTGGGCAAAAAAATTTGGATACTCAATTGAGTAAGATAAATGGTTAGATATGGGAAAGAAATGATAAATTAACAATGTCCACAACATATAAGGAGAATCAATATACATTTTTTTATAGATGGCACATGTCACCTGAAAAATTGGCAAGAATGTTTAAAGATAAATCTGCAAAATGTTGGAAATGTCATCAGTTACCAGGATCGTATTATCATATCTGGTGGACATGTCCAGAAGAGAGAAATTATTGGATGAAAATTAAAACATGGTTAGAAGAAATGATACAACAACATATAGATTTAAAACCTGAACTGTTCCTATTGGGTATCTTACCAGAGAAATTTAGTACGGAAAATATATACTTGATTGTACATGTGATAACTGTAGCAAGGATAGTATTTGCACAAAGATGGAAAGCAGAGAAAATCCTTATGGAGGGAGAAGTAATTAATAAAATATTGAATTGTGCAGAAATGAATAGATTGACTTTGATACTTAAAGAAAGAGAAGAATCAGAATATTTTTAGATATGGGGGCAATTTTATTATTGGTTAGAGAAGATATATAGAGAGAGTAATAGTATAAAGAACGGTGGAAGAAATGGTATAATAAATGAAATGATAAATGTCAAATTATGTGAAAT
The DNA here is from genome assembly GCA_032468115.1 of Grayia smithii. Lineage (NCBI taxonomy): Eukaryota > Metazoa > Chordata > Lepidosauria > Squamata > Grayiidae > Grayia > Grayia smithii. The sequence continues at coordinate 68,287 of JANHFM010003636.1, forward strand.
AATTGATGAGCAGTGAGAAGACAGAAAACGTGTACTCAGATGATACAGTGATTGATTGATTGATTGATTGATTGATTGATTGATTAGGTATTGTATGTTTGTGTGTTTATAAAAATAAAAAAACTTTTTTGGCAATATTAGTCCATAGTAGAAACAGTGAAGCAAAGTATGACAAACAGTTAATATATCTGACACAAGCATGGAAATTACTATTTTGTTCATTATATCACATTTGCTATCAAATGCCCTTGTCTTCTTTTGGGAGAAATTAAAAATGATCCATAATAAATTCAATCAAATCAAAAGAGAACATCTGATTATCCCTTATATTAAAAGTAAATGCTAGTTGCCATATACTTATTCTCAAATCAAAAGAGCATATGTGGTTAATATGATACAATGTTTGGCCTAATATCACATTTTGACTGATCTAGCTTATCTCCTTCAAAACATAAAGGAGGGTTTAGAATCTAGTTTTATGAAAACACAAGGGTATAGGAAAATGTAAGATCAAATAATATTATGTGTGATAATAATCAGCCATAATGAACAGCTGCAGGAGATAGATAAGTCAAAGATTTCCTTTTGCTAAGTCAAGGTGATTAGTTGTCATGTAGGAGAAAAGTTGCATGAAGTACAAGAAAATAAGTGTATGGTAACTAGCATTTATTTCTAATATAGGGATAATCAGATGTGTAAATGACAAATTATAAATTAGGAACATGAACACATGTCCAACTGCCCTTGATTAGCAAAATATCATGACTTTTATAGAGAAATATATATTAAATAATATATATTTAATATATTTAAATTATTAAATATTATTAAATATAGAGACAATCATTTATCAATGAATAGGTGTTCACTTCCTCTTCCAGAAAAGAGTTGCCTAATAATATTACCCACATTAAAACTATCCCTTGTGTTATTCTGTGCTATATTTGTGTGGGTTGGGAGAACAGATTGAATAAAAATTCATGAGGGTGAATTACTGGAATAGAGAAATGAAACTTTCATTTTGCAAATTTGCAGTTGTGATGTCTTACATCTCTAGTCACATATATTTACAGTAAACATCTATCATATGCAGTACATTTACCATCTCTTAAGCGGAAAAACTGATTTAATCCATCTAAAAGTATTTTAAATGGATATAGTGGTAAAATTTTGATTTTTTTTAATGTACTAATAGCATGGTTGGTTTTTGAACAAATAAAATGTTTGTCATATATAATGAATTGTTTCCCCAAACCTCAAGTTCCTAAGAATTATTATAGCATTATAGAAGCTAAAGGTGAGAATTCAGAAACAAAGCTTCAACATCACACATCTCAAAAATGAAAGGATAGTGACCAGTTAATTCATAAAACAGGAAAATGTTCTTCTAACTACATATATAATTTCAGTATCATTTGCTTGGATATGTATGTTTAGCTTTGAGCCACTGCTTTTTTCTTGCCTTACTTAATACTTTTTAGCTAGAAATGGGAAATCCAATACATTTCTAATGTATCTTTTTGACAATTTCACTTTTCCACAAAGTAGAAGAAAAAGGTGATTATCAATAGCAATAAGCACTTAAATTTATATACAGCTTCACAGTGCTTTACAGCCCTCTCTAAATGGTTTAGAGTAAGCCTATTTGCCCCAATAATCTGGGTTCTCATTTTACCCACCTCGGAAGGATGGAAGGCTGAGTCAACCTTGAGCGCTTAGGATCAAACTCCTGGAATGAGCAGTGAGTTGACCTGCAGTACTGCATTTTAACCACTGCACCACCACATCTCTTTAGCAATGTTAGCTGTAATTTTGACCAACCAAAAACAAAAATTGAGCAATGGACTGAAGCTGTAAGCACAGAGTAAAATGACCTCTTCTTGGAGTTCAAAATAATTAATGAAGGACAACATGAAAGAAGTCAGTCATGGAGCTTGAATTTCAGGAGGACAGATTTTAACTTGAATTGAGCATTAGACAGCATACCATGAGCAAATTCATAAAGGATAAACAAGTTAAAGAAACATGGAAATCCTGGACAATTAGATACAGAAAGCAGAGACACAAATAATTATCAAATGAAGGGAAAATAGAAGAAGTTTAAGAAGCCTATGTAGATGAATACCAAGCACCCTGGCAAACTTGTTGTTCAGGAAATGGAAGCAGAGGCTGGTAACTGAAGAGGCATATACACATAGTCAGAGGTGGATTTCAGCAGGTTCTGACCAGTTCTGGAGAACCGATTGCAGAAATTTTGAGTACTTCAGAGAACCGATAGTAAAAATTCTGACTGGTCCCATCCCCATCTATTCTCTGCCTCCCAAGTCCCAGCTGATTGGGAGGAAATGGGGATTTTGCAGTATCCTTCCCCTACCACACCCATCAAGCCATGCCCACCATGCCATGCCATGCCCATCAAGCCACACCCACAGAACCAGTAGTAAAATATTTTGAAACCCACCACTGCATGCAGTTTGATCTTAGCAGCTGGTATCAGGAAAGCCAAAGTTAAAAATAAGACAAAGCTGGGCAGGAATACAAAATATATTAGCATGAGGTTTGGGAGTATGTATGAAATAAGAAGCAGTTTTTGCTTTGTTCTTCAAGAAATGTCAGGAAGGCTTCTGGCTTGACTTCCGGTGCTGTTGGAATGGATCTGCGACCTCTGTGGGTCCGTTCCAAACTCTCCCTGTCAGGAGCTTCATCAAGGAACCTAGCTACCTCGGAGTGGTAGTGAAGTAAAGGGGGACTGCCTTGCAGGTCGAGGGGAGCCACATCTCCCCTCCCTGACTCAGAAAACTCCCTCATCCGAAGACTAGGAGCAGCGGCAGCCAAAATGGCTGCCATGAAGCTGAGGAACAGCCAGAAACATAAGTGGAGCAGGAGGAGAGAAACGTTGAATGGTGTGGCGTCTGGGTAAGAACGATCTACAGCTGAAGTTGAATTCCCCAGGAAAGCTAAGGGGAATACTTTTTAAAACAATTTGCAACAGCAGCGTGTGATTATTGCGGGAAAAAATACATGCTGGAAATTTAAAGAAGTAAAACTTTGTTTAAAAGGAAGAGCAAGTGGGAAATGGAATCCCCAAGATAAAAAGGCATGATATTAAGTAGGCATATTAAGATGCTGGAACTATAAACCTACCTACCTTTTTCTTCAAACAACGGAGCTACAGGATTAAGTGAGAACGGGAAAACCAGTTGGCTGTTTCAAAATAAAAGTCCCCAGAGCACCAGAGTTAACAAAAGAGTATAGAAGAAGCAAAGAGTGCCATTTGCTGGCGATAGAATCTTGGTGACTTCAGAGCACATATTGAACTGGAAAGAAACAACTGCTGAATGATATATATCTACTTTTTAATCACTGAAGACTGGGATAATATTAGGGGGGGGGAAAGAATTGGTATTTGGACCCCTAAATACTATTGAATACATCAGAATGATCTGAGGAGTGGAAGATCCCTGCAGTAACTGATTGAACTGTATATTGATAAGATATTTAAATTTGACTTGGAGGCCTGGTTTCTGAATGGATGATTGAGGAGATCTAGATGAAATGGAATTAACGACTCAAAATATCAAAGACATTGAGGACCTTATCCTGGAAACATTGGAGCGCATAGATAGAAATCTGGAAAAAGGCATACAAGAGATGAAGAACAAAGATCAAGATAAGAAAGAAAAAACTGAATTAACACCTGAAACAGAAGAGGAATTAGATTTGGGAAGCCAACAAATTAAAGACAATAGGCAGGAGATATTAAATGTAGTAAAACAGGGGGAAAATTAAAAAGGGCCTTGGTAGCTCACCTAATTAATGCTCTGGCTAAGTACTTCAGCTTAGTTCCAGATGCCAGCAATTAGTGTTGGTTC
>JANHFM010003636.1:72258-89497 GCA_032468115.1 Grayia smithii
CATTAAGTTGTGCTCAAAAAAAGTTGTAAGCCGCCCTGAGTCTCCGGAGAAGGGCGGGGTATAAATGGAATTAAAATTAAAAAAAAATTAAAAATTAGTGTGAAAAACAGTCAGAAATTGCATGTTTAAGCACTGTTGAAGCTTGTTACAAAACTGTTGTAAGTCGAAGACTATCTGATTACACGTATTAGCAGTCTGTTTCCCTTGAACACAAAACTTACTTCTAAAACTATGCCTAGAGAGTTTTAACAGATTAACAGAGTTGGAAGGGACCTTATAGGTCATCTAGTCCAACCACCCTGCTCAAGCAGGAGACCCTATACCATTGCTTAATGGTGTCTTCATGTTTTAGCCTCCAGTCCCCTAATCATCCCGGTTGCTCTTCTCTGCACTTTTTCTAGAGTCTCAACATCTTTTTTATAGTGTGCTGACCAAAACTGGATGCATTACTTTAGGTGTGGTCTTACTAGGGCTTTATAGAGTGTTATATTTTATTGTGATGTATTGTGGTTATACTTTTATTGTGAGCCGCCCAGTCCTTCGAGAATTGGGTGGCATAAAAATTCAAATAAATAAACAAACAAACAAACAAATATTAGTACCTCACTTGATCTTGATTGTATCCCTCTGTTAATGCAACTTAGGATCACATTGCTTTATTACAAGCAACTAGATATTCAAATGCCTGTGCATAACTTTGGTTTTCTATTGTATCTTTAAAAATCTGCTGTATCTTTGCAAATCTCTTTAACAATGATTTTACAGAACAAAAACGGATGAAGCAGGCAAGCTAATTTGTTACCTAAGTAGGCATTATCTATTTGCCCAAATGCCACTTCAAAGTTTAAATCCTCCCATTATTACTATCCCTGCTGTTTCCTCTGTTCAAAAGGACTCTTGACACCTAACAACCAATTCATTGTCTCTGCAGGTTCTCTACATCTGTGCTGCTAAATTTTCTTGATACAGATAATTTTAACACAAGCTCGTGATGCTTTTTTTAAATTTCATTTCATTGTTGATTCTTCCTCTAAAGCAGTGTTTTTTTTTTAAAAAAAGGGGTTTTTTTGACCCAGCGTTGTCCTGTATGCAATTCGTGCAGTGGTTAAATAGATTTAATAAGATTTTTTTGTTGGTTTAGGTTGCGGGCTAGAAGACAGTAAGTTCTAGTTCTGCTCTAGGTATGAAAGGCAGCTGAATAACTTTAGGCCAATCACCCTAAGACTATGAACTCTAGTTCCATCTTAGATATGAAAGCCAGCTGAGTGACTTTGGGCCAATCACCAGGCGAGGGTGAGTTCTAGGCCTGCCTTAGGCATGAAAGTCAGCTGGGTGACTTTGAGGCAATCACCATGAGACTATGAATTCTAGTCCCATCTTAGATATGAAAATCAGCTGAATGACTCTGTGCCAATCACCAGGAGACAGTGAGTTCTAGTTCCATCTTAGACAAGAAAGCCACGGGGATGAATATGGGGTAGTCACTATCTCTTAGCCAATTCATCTCACCCAGTGGTGGGATTCAAAATTTTTTACTACTGGTTCTGTGGGCGTGGTTTGGTGGGCATGGCATGGTGGGTGTGGCTTGGTGGGCATGGCAGGGGAAGGATACTATAAAATCTCCATTCCCTCCCCAATCTAGGGGAAGGTTACTGCAAAATCCCCATTTCCTCCCGATCAGCTGGGACTTGGGAGGCAGAGAATAGATGGGGGCGGCACCATCAAAGATACCATCAAAGATGGTATTTACCAGTTTTCTGAACTACTCAAAATTTCCGCTACCAGTTCTCCAGAACTGGTCAGAACTTGCTGAAATCCACCTCTGATCTCACCAGGTTGTTGTTGTGAGAAAATAGGAGGAAGGAATATTATGTATGCTTGCTACCTTGAGTTACTTATACACTAAATGAATAAAGGCAAGATAAAAATCAAATAATTAAATCAACAAAAATATCTCAAAAATTCATTTCACTACTGCCATGTAGGCACACTAGACTATGGTTGGTTAATAAGTCCAGAATTGGCTTGTGCCCACGTATCAGAGCAACTGCTTGGAAAAATCCATCAACTGCAATGATCAGACGCAGAAAATTCAGCATACAGTAACCAAAATAAACAATTTGGATGGAACTGAGTACAGGGAAAAATGGTAGCATGGATGACTCCTTCAGTCATCTATGAATTATAATACTAATTAATTCAGGGGTATCCAACCTTGGCAACTTTGAGACATATTTATTTACTTAATGCAATTTATATGCCGCCCTTCTCCCGAAGAACTCAGGGCGGCTTACAAGGATTAAAAAATACAACAATATAGTTAAATTTAAATTAAAATCAGATTAAAATCAGATTAAAATCATTAAAAATCATTAAAAATCATTAAAATTAAAATTTGCTAAGCACATTGAGTTGTGCTTGAAATTGTAAGCCGCCCTGAGTCTCTGGAGAAGGGCGGGATATAAGTGGAAATAATAAAAAAAAAATATTAAAACCATTTTGTCGGATCAGCCAAATTGATGAAAAAGCCATATCTTCAGGTCGCGGCGGAAGGAGCGGAAGTCGGGAGCTGTCCGAAGCTCGGTGGGCAACCCATTCCAGAGGGTCAGCGCGCCCACAGAGAATGCTCTCCCCCTGGGGGCCGCCAGCCGACATTGCCTGGCCGATGGCACCCTGAGGAGGCCTGTTCTGTGAGAGCGCACAAGATGGTGAGAGGACAGCAGAAGGTGGTCCTGCAAATACCCCGGGCCTAAGCTACTATGTTTGTGTGTTTATAAAAATAAAAAAAAACTTTTTTGAAAAAAAAATGTTCATTACACAATTGCTCTGGTTCTCTATCAATAAGACTCAGAGCTTCAAAACAATTCCTGATGTTCTCTTTGAAAATATCTTTATCTTCAAGATTATATCATGGAAACTGTTTGCCTTTCTTCTTCTTTAGCTTAATGTAGAACTTGCTTAAACTACTGCAATGCCCTCTATATGGGGCTGCCCTTGGGGCACATCTGGAGGCTCCAACTGGTCCAGAATGCAGCCACACGGGTGGTTACGGGAGCTTCCCGGTACTCCCGTGTGACACCTCTCCTGCGCGAGCTGCACTAGTTACCAGTGGCCCTCCGGATTTGCTTCAAGGTGCTGGTGCTCACCTATAAAGCCCTACGTGGCATTGGCCCAGGGTACTTGCAGGACCACCTTCTGCCATCCTCCCGATGCCCTGTGCATTCACATAGGGCTGTCCTCCTCAGGGTGCCATCAGCTAGACAATGTCGGCTGGTGGCCCCCAGGGCGAGGGCGTTCTCTGTGGGCGCACTGACCCTCTGGAATGGGTTGCCCATCGAGCTCCGGACAGCCCCTGACCTCCAATCCTTCCACCGTGGTCTAAAGACGTGGCTGTTTCAACAGATCGGCTGACTGACATGGTTTTAATGTGTATATTGGGCTTAAATTGTATTTTTAGGGTTATTTTTTTATTGGTTTTTTAACTTAATTTTAATCTAAATTATTGATAGTTCGTTGCAGAAGCTTGTAAGCCGCCCCGAGTCCTTCGGGAGAAGGGCGGCATATAAATTGTACCAATAAATAAAAAAATAAATAAATGCAGAAATGGTTAAGTACCGTAATTCTCTTGCTTCATTTTGTTGTCCTAAGCCATGCAATCCAACTACATTTTCCTTTTTAAATGTTTCTAATGTTGGCATTCCAGCCTCTAATAACAAGCAACACATCTTATTTGCATGTTTGGTCGATTTCAAATTGAACTTGATAAAACTCATTAATCTTTTCCTTTGCATCAATGGTTGGACAATAAATTTGATCATTATATTAAAGGATGTCCACAAAGTCTAATTATGTAGTTTGGTCATCGATTGCATTGTAGTCAGCTACTGTTCTTGCTATACCCATTCTAACTACAAAAACAACATTGTTCCCTCCTTCTTTAGTTTTCAGGTCCTGAATAGTAAAGAGGGTATATTCTGACTTAACTTTTTTAGTATCAGTCCATTTCAATTCACTGATGCCTAAAATGTTAATTTACAGATGTTTCATTTCATTTTTCACTGTGCTGAGTTTTCCCATGCTCATGCCTCCTACGTTGCATGTTCCCACTGTAATTCTGCCTTTGCACCTTCAGATTTTCTTCGCCTGTACGGCAAAATCAGCCACTAGATGTCCTGAAGGCTTTAATCTAACTATGTCATAAGCACTATTAGTTCTCTGAAAGATTCTTAGCTGTTCTTCAGAACTACTGAATATTGAGTACCATCTGACCTGAAGGACCCTTATCCAGCCCTTGTGCTTGGCCCTTATTCTTCTTCTATAGTCAGTAATTGAAGCTACATATTCAGATACTTTTTGTCGAGAACATGGTACAAGATGGGGGAAGCTGAAGAAACTAAAGTAGTTCACAATCTGTCTCTCTAAGAGCTTACTTCCAAATAGTGTCTCACAAACAGGATAAACAATTGCAACTGACCTGTTCAATAAACATTTGACGATATCTATAAGCTTCCACTGTGTAACCTTCACCAAGACAAAAACAGACAAATATTGTTCCTGTCTAGGAGAAGAGATTGATTTTGCTTTTGAAGGCAGAAAGTGTTGAAATGGATGTAATAGCGAGGACCAGACCCAATGACTGGAGGATAATTTCTTTTCTTAAATATAATTTTATTTAAGACAGAATTGTATTAACAGTATATACATATTTCTCTTATCTCTAGGTACTCAGTCAGAATGAATGCAAGGAACGAAACAAAGTCCTTATATCTCAAGTGGGAGGAGTCAAAACTTAAAGAGGTAAGAACACATAAAATATCATGGGTTAGGGATTTCTGCCTAACAGAAAGCTAACAAAGAATAGCAAGGATTATATCTTGTTCTAAATCACCATAAACAAATTGGAAAACAAGGAAAATCATTCTTAAGACTAATTTCTGTTTTGATTTTCAAAATGGAATGAAATCAGCCTGCTTGCTCTATTTAGCATTAAGAGATTCCAGTATAGTTTCACCCTAGAAAAAACTATTACTGCAGCGAAAAAAATAACACACTGTTTATATTTTAAACCCATAGGATTGTAGGAGATAAATTTAATGCCATAATAAGACATAATAATATGTCCTTTCCCCTTATTTTCTAACAGCAACCTGAGAAAAAAGAGTCATTCTCTATTGTAGCACACCAAGTTAAGCATGTATGTAATATTTTAGCAGTCTTAGAGAAATTTCGATTTAAATGCTTTAAATAGGGAAATCCAGAGGAACTGTCTTGGAGAATTTACAAACTGTTTGAAAGCTACTCTGGGTGCCATTGACACTGAGCAAACCCTTCTAGCTTGCTATAGTTCTTTGGCAGCTTTAAGATTGATTGTGGTTCTGATAGTAATACTAATCTCCTCATAGTTTTAAATCTTTTTTTTTTTGCCTTGGGAGCTATTTGTGAAAAATCTATTCCAATTCACTCTAAGAACAGATATTTGATCCTCCTCTGTAAAGTGGTCAAGGGGGGCGGGGAATCATTTTCTCTTGGAGAGACTGGGAATTCCAACCATATTTTACAGTTTCAGAACATCCATTATTGCAAACCAGCCAGGCTAGGTTACTCTGAGTAATGACAAGAAATCTTTAAATGAGTATACTGCAAGTTGCTCTCCCTTTTATAATTCATAACCCTGATTTCACCAGGAAGGCATTAAATCTTCCCCCATCAGAATGCCATACAAAATAAAAAGCAGTACTGTAAGAACAACTGATAGCAACAAAATAGAAAAATGGATTTAATAAAGCAAGAAAGCAATTAGTTTCAGCTGCTAAATGATTCCATCTTCTTCTTTCCCTTTTAGACACTAAACCATGCCTAGAAATGTCTAGAAAGCCATGTGCCAGCTGTAATGAGAGAGGTACATATGAATTTTATGTCCATAGGAAAAACTTTGCTTGCCTAATAAAGAGTCTGCGGCTCCAACTGGTTTCGGGGGGGTGTGTTAACTGTCAGTCTGCTGAAACTTATTAAGAACAGCAACTGACCCACTTGTGGGTTTAAAAAAAAAAGCTATATTGTGAGGTGGGCTACAATTCTGGCTTTATGTGGACAAGTTTATCCTGAGTTTCAAAATCCTGAATACTACCCTGTTTCCCCCAAAATAAGACATCCCCTGATAATAAGGCCAATCGGGCTTTTGAGCGCCTGGCAATAAGACCAAGCGCTTATTTCACGGTTCAAAAAAATCTAAGACCGGGTCTTATTTTCAGGAAAACACGGTAATAATAATTTTTATTTTTAATAAGGGTAACTCAATCATCCTATGATGTACACTCAATTAGGCTATTAAATACAATCAATAATAACATTTCTATTTAAAGCAGTGAGACTGGTGGACTTAGTAAATATACTGGCAGAGGAACAAGTCAACTTTATAGTCTGCTTCAGTATAATTAACCAGTTCCCGGTATAATTAACTGATGATGAAGAAATAGTTCAAAAAGCTAAACTCAGGTCTATATGCTGGTTTGCTGGTTTGTTTGTTTGTTTGTTTATTTGTTTGTTTTTGTTTCTTTCCTCAGATATAAAATGTGGAATAAACCTAACAATTCATTGCCACTTATTCACTCTTGTTTACACACAAGTGATTTGTCATTAAACATGCCCTATAAAACGGGTTAAACAACAATATAAACTTATTCATTTATATATAAATTTTATATTAACTTGATGGTTGAATGTTTAACCAAAAATGAAACTTCACCTAAAATTGTACACTGGGCACATGATTTTGCAAGTACTGTTAGATATTGATGACACAATAACTCTTTCTTAGCTAAAGGTAGGGGTAAAAAGGCATATCACATAGGTAGTCCTCAATTTATAATCCCAATTGAGGCCAAGCTAGACAGTTAAGTGGGTTTTGTCCCATTTTATAACCTTTCTTGCCACAGTTGTTAACTGACTCACTGCAGTTGTTAAATTAGTAACATGGTTGTTAAGGGAATCTGGCTTCCCTGTTGACTTTGCTTGTCAGAGGATTGCAAAAGGTGATGACATGACCTTGGAACACTGCAACCGTCATAAATACATGCCAGTTGCCAAACATCAGAATTTTGATGACCATGATTAAGTACTATCTGTACTCTAATTCTTTATATAGAGAATAATGTGGAGCTTTTAATGTTACCTAAAAGATTAAGAAAGATTAAGCTTTAAATAATTGAATAATTTTCTTCACTAGGTACATATAAAGCTTTATCAACTATGATGATCTGATGTCGCAAAAAGAATTATAGTTTCATGTTGTTAAAGCAGAAATTGATACAGATTAACAGTCTGGCAGTTTTGTTTGCAGATTATGCATAATTAATAATCATATTAAAACTTCATACGTACAGGGCCTTTTAATGACATTTTTACTGTGAATTATGAACGCCAGTCAGTTGTTTCCTCATATTTTAATTTGTTGCTAAGTTTTATCTATATGGATATACTTAACAAGGCAACAAATGGAACTTAATTGGTAGCAGTGTCTGCATATATTTAAGAAAATATTGGACCAATTTTGTTCCTGTAATTGCTTGAAAATACAATATTTTGCTTTTCCATACACAAAGTTCCTGTATTAGCATTATCAATTGGGTTATTTTACAGTGCTTTGCAATAAGTATTTTTTAAAGAGCCCGAATATTTATTTTTCCTGATTCAATTCTCATATTTGTTCTAGAAAACTTGTGGGATACAATTTAATACATTTTTTACAGAAATAGCCCCTTTCCACCAAAGGATATCTGTAAAGTGGGAGGGGGAACCATGCAAACTCCCTAAGCTTCTGTTTTGGTAATGCATTTTTCCAAAAAGGAAATAATTTGGTCCCCACTATGATGGTGATTTGTGCTTCTTGGATATTTTCCACTTAGGACACCAGACAAAAAAAGCAGTAATAAATCTATTATAAGTTACTCAAAAGCTACATTGGTCCAGCCAACAAACTGAAAGCAAGAAAGAGGCTTTGGTTTCTAAATCCTTAAGATGTTGTGCCAACTGCTGTGCCCTTCCACAGAAAGGATAGGATTTTCTCTAGATTGCCTTTCTCAGATGGTGCAAGATTGCTGTGCAAGAAAAGGAAAGTGAGCTAGCAGATGGCTTGTTTACTAACAACCAATACAGCCTAATAGAGATAATGTCATCCATCTGCATTGCTCGGTAAGGTCACTGAGAGTTTGTTTATGGCTGACCACTTAATTTTATTCTGCTACTGCCACAAAATGTTAGTATTGAGTGATCATCACAACAGCATTACAATATCAACTATACAGTATAAAAGATAAAGGTAAAGGTTCCCCTCGCACATATGTGCTAGTTTTTCCTGACTCTAGGGGGCAGTGTTCATCTCTGTTTCAAAGCCAAAGAACAAGCACTGTCTGAAGATGTCTCCGTAGTCATGTGGCCGGCATGACTAAACGCCAATGGCGCAGGGAACGCTGTTAACTTCCCACCAAAGGTGGTCTCTATTTTTCTACTTGCATTTTTTACATGCTTTTGAACTGCTAGGTTGGCAGAAGCTGGGACAAGTAGCAGAAGCTCACCCTGTTAACGCGACACTAGGGATTAGAACTGCTGAACTGCTGACCTTTTGATCGACAAGCTCAGCATCTTAGCCACTGAGCCACTGCGTCCGTAGCCCTAAATTCAGCTGTGACCTGAAATTATATTACTCCTCAGCTCATCAGATTAATTTAGCTATTATTTGAAAATTCCAGTTTTCAGACAGCCTTTCTGACCTGCAGACGTGCAGTTGTATGAGATTTTAACTCTTCAACAAGACAGAAATATTTGGCAGAGGTCAGGTGGGAAAAGAGCAGAGTTTTATCTTTATTTGTGTTTGTCTCCTTTTGTTGTCTTAAAAGTAGCAGCATTTCTTTCAAAATACTGTACATGTTTATGAACATAAAGGAGAAATTATAGTTTTCCTGAGGTTTAATGTTATTGGTTGCTAGTACACATTCTATAATATGCCATTTTGACTTCATGAGTCACATTCCCACTCCAAAAGCCCTATTGAGTATGTGTTGCAGGTGAATCATTACCATAATTATGGGATTCCAAAGAAAACAAATGATAATAAACCTTTTAAGTGATTGCAGATTTATACTGCTTTCTTTTTACTATGCCAGATGGGAGGAAATAGAATTAATTTAATCATTTTGTTTTATATTCATGAGAAACACAGAGCAAAAGTCACCAAGGCTGGTTATAATGGGCTCTTGAAACCACTTCTGTTTATGGCATGAGTGACTTATATATTCCAGCTGTAATTTGAGTCATTTTGAGAAAACTAAGTTTCCATTTTCCAGAACAGAACACCTAAATTTACAACTGACATTTTCTTGACATTCCCTATGGACGGGTGAGGTAAGGCTATAGTTTAAACTGTGTATTATTTACATCTGAAAAGCAGGGTAATAAGTGTTATTTCACATGCAGATTTGCCTTTCCTTATGGAAGGAATAAAACCAGCGAAATAGAATTTTGTTCTTTTTGTGAACCATACAAATGTTAGCAGTGGGACCCAAACTGGATTCTGGGGTGGGGGAAGGGGAGAGGGGTCCTGAACAAGAAATCAGCATAAGATGGGTTGCTTTACTATTCCAAGAATCCCCAAAGATATTAGATTTTTTTTAAAAAATGTAGTAGAACAAGTGAAAGTTTTTCCTCCAATCTATCTCATTTGTATAACTTCATAATATACAGGTAGTCCTTGATTTACAACAATTCGTTTAGGGACTTATGACCATTTTTCATTCTTATGACTGTTGCAGCATCCCGATGGTCACATGATTTACATTCGGATGCCTGACAATATTTATTACCGTTGCAGTATTCAGGAGTCATGTGATCACCTTTTGTGACCTTCGGACAAGCAAAGTCAATGGAGAAATCAGGTTCACTTAACAACCGTGCTATTAAATTAACATCTGCAATGATTCACTTAACAACGTGGCAAGAAAAGTGGAAAAAAGGGGCAAAACTCACTTAACAAATTTCTCACTTAACAACATAAATTTTGGGCTCAATTGTGGTCATAAGTTGAGGACTACCTGTATTACAAAGAATATACTGTAATGTACAAAGTACCCTCCCCCTTGAAAAAAAATGTCAAAATTTTTTTTTTCTTCCAGGGAAAAAAACTCCAAAACTGGGAACTGACATAATAGAAAAGTTATTGAAATCAGATACTTACAGTTAATCCTGAGGATGGGTATCATTTTCCTGGAAAAGTTCCTGCATTTGGTATTCTGTACTGTGGTAAACCAAAATATTCAAGGGTCATTACTAGTTACCATAACATCCCACCACTTACTCTGTCATGCAGACAACTTACTCAACAAAAGCCACACATAAGACGAAATGTTGATGTTTAAGTAGTTTGAAATGTATTTTTCCAACCAGCAGATCATCATGACTTCTTTTTCCACAAACTACCTTCAAGGCCAACACCTCAAAAATAAATTTTGTCTTAAAGAAATTTAGAATGGGTAAGGAAAGATCTGTATATTTAGACTAACAACCTCTGCCGAATACATTTTTCAAATGAGACATTTCCTTCAGCCTGCTACTTCCTGATTTAAAGTTATATCCTGAAGTCTACTTTTTACAGTGTTTATTTTTTCTGGTTCTTCAAACAGCTTTTGGGACAAGATAGAAGAGTCAAACTAAAAAAGGTAGCAGCTTCCAGATGGATTCTTTTTACCTTTTCCAGAAAAAACATAAGGCATAACTATACTGTCTTTCTCTTCTGAGACAATTATCATAGGTATGTAAAAAAAAAAAAAGTAAAAGCAAAGATGATAAAGTATGAAAGACTGACAAATAGAAGATTATATTATCCAGAATGAGGATGCTGCAAAATAAAAGTTTCACCTAGAAGCACCCAATATTGGCTAATCACTTACCCAATAATTAGTTACAGCCTATAGTGCTAGAATTTGGGAACATAAATGACAAGTAACTTCTGGTTGACCAGCTGTGTGGTATAGTATCTGTACATCAGAAGGATTTTTCAGCATCAAAGCTCTGACTTTCACATACTTGGAAATTCACTTTATAGCAGTATAGTAACATCAGTGATGCACAGTACACATACACAATGACCTGTTAAGTTAAAGATGCTTGCTTTGTTATGGCCCCTAGCTATAATAAAAATTAAAACGAGACACTTGAAAATAAAGTATGCATTGAAAAAGGACGGGGGAGACTGATAATTTGTATATTAGTCTAAAATTAAAAAGCCAACTGCCTAAATTTGAAAATCTCTTTGACTTTGATGTCTGGGCCAAATGGACTTCCTACCTGCAGATGAATACATCTGTATGCAATTGTGATTAATTCCTTTGGTACCTTGGTGCAGGCATGAAGCAATCAGAAGAATTAGGCGAATATGTAGAAAGCTGTATGTGTATCTGCTTCACCACATGTTATGCTGTATACATAAACAAGCACTACATCAAATGTCTCTGCATCTCCAGAAAGTCCAATTCAGTATGAGTGTGAACTATCCCAATCAAGTTCTGTTACACAAACTCCTATTCTATATGAGCCTTGGCATTTCCCTCTACCACAGAGAAAATTTGAGCTAGGAGTACTTCTAGCTTTCGGAATCAAGCTGTGTATAGCTCCTTTACAGTGAATTTGTTGGAATTTTTATGTAGAGAGGCACAGTATGAGCACTTTGGTTATGTGTGTGGCAGGCCATCGGAATGTTTGGATTGACATCTTCTCCTCCGTTGCACAGCACTGTGTGTATAAACAGTGAAATGAATCAGCCTTTTATTGAGACAGAACATTGGTCCAGCCAATGTTTTCACACTGACTGGTAGTGGTTCTTCAAAGTTGGAAGCAGCCTCATTGCTGGAGATCCTGTTTAACTGGAGATTTAGAGGACATCTGCAGTTCTACAGTCTTGATTATAGAGGAGAAAGTTAATGTATGGAGTGGACCACACATTGTTTCCACTATCATTGTGTGCACCTGTACAATGAAGCTGCTTCCAACTTTGAAAAACCACTACCAGTCAGTGTGAAATATGTTGAGGTCATATATTTGCAAAACTGTTAGTTAGAATACATTTTACATAATCCCTGCTTAACTGTAGTCATTTCCCCCTAGGAATTACAGGAATTATAGTTCACCTTAAACAGGCAGCAGCAGATTGAAGAAATCTGAAATAGTACTGTAAGTAAAGGAGCCAGAGAAGCAGAGTGAAACAAGAAGTGGGTTCTGGGTCATAAATGAAATAGATTAAATAGTTTCTGAAATGTAAATAAGAATTTCATTGGTGTGCCAATTGGTGTGCCAATATAGCTGATGACAGCGGTGGGATTCAGCTGGTTTGGGCTGGTTCGCACAAATTGGTAGTTAAATTGCTGGCTGGTCTCGACCCTCCCTTCTCCACCCCTTCCAAGAATCATCACGTGCCCCATTTTAGCTCCCAGGTAAGTGCAGGGATGCTTACTAGGCCAAAATGAGGGGGGGTGCATCATGCCCACCACATGGCCCTGGAACAGGGCCACAAGTCTCCAAGATCTGCTGGCACTCCTCCTCTGAAGAACTGGTTTCAGTCTATCTTCCTTGATTCTGAAACCACAGATTAGATATAACTCTAAGCTCTGATCAGATATTTGATCTGTGAAGAGGTATATAAAAAATATCCCATCTCATCCTTATGGATGATTTGTGTCTTCCTTAGAGGCCTGGGAGTTTGAGGACACTGTGTAGTATCTTAACTGTTCTAGCACTGCACTCTTCTGGACACTGCACTCTTCTGGACAGAGAGCTCTAATATTGTTCCTGGGATCTGTTTGAGCCACTCTCCCAACTTAGGTTTCACAGCTCTAAATGTTCCTATCACCACTGGGACCACTTTAATGTTTATTTTCCATACCCTCGCTTGCTTGCACTAGTCTTTTGTGTCTTCTCTTTGTCCCGTATGTTCTCCCAGTATTGTTCACTTTCAACTGTTGGTGGCTGTGCGTTACTATGTTGTGGCACTGCAGTTGGGAGTACACCTTGCATGATTCTTTGGAGAACAGAGCATTTATCTCCTTGGCCTGTATTTCTCTAGTACACGGGTGTCAAACTCGCCATATCACGTTTCTGTCATGTGATGTTTCACAACATTTTTCCCATTTGTGGAGCTGGGGTAGGCATGGTCCCAGTCCATGGGACGCCAGTTTGACACCCCTGCTTTAGTATATCTCCTTAGGCTGGTAGCCAGTACTGTGAACCTTTGTTTAGCACTTTCCACGTCTTCAGATGGAGTCAGGCCTTTGTATTTTCTCAATAGCTGAGTCGTATCCCTAATCTTCACACTCATTTCCAGGATTGCAGCAGCTGTGGCATATACTAGTTCATTGGTTTGAGTTATGTTGGTTGCAGCAATTGTGTGAAGGCACTATTGGCATCTTGTAGCATACTATGTTATTATACTTCTTCAGTGAATCTTGGTAACAAGACTTGAGGGTTAAATGTAGCTAGTTTATTATCTTACGTCTCATATCAGCAACTATGTTCTATAATAGAGAGGTGGTAGTGCCATTCCAGTTTCAGGTGTTGGCTGCACATCATTGTTCTATCTTGCATTGAAGAGCAGCTTCTTCTTCATTATGTTGAAGCATTGGGTAACTTGCTGTTTTTCAGTTAGTGTAGACATAGATATTCTGTCCATCGATGGTTCCCTCATATGTTTCATACAGTGGTGGGTTGCTCCTGGTTCGGCCCAGTTCGCATGATCCAGTAGCGGTGATGGTGTGACATCACCAAACCGGTTCTCCACAGAGAACTGGGCCCATCCATGCGCCCGTACTTACGTTTCTCTGCTCTGTGCATGCGCAGAGTGCTTGTTTTGAGTTTTTTTCAAGGAAAGTAGTTAGTGTGCATGCACTTTGTTCGGCACGCACATGAGCGAAGCGAGAGTGTGCGCGCTGATCATGCGCAAAGCGCGTGCATGAAGAGAACTGGTAGTAAAGGTAAATAGAACCCACACCTGGTTTCATATATCTCTTGTCATCAGGCCTGCTGTTATAGTAGCATTCCATTGATTCTCTTATCTCACCCATTTATGGCTTGTTCCATAACTATCCAGCCTCTTCAGAGATTTCAGCCTACATTCCTTGCTTCTGAAAATACAGGTCAGCTATCACTCTGGGCTCTATTCATACAGTGTATTTGATTTGTGAAGATACACATACACAGACAGACAGACGCATATGCGTGTGTGTGTGTGTGTGTGTGTGTGTGTATTTCATATGAATTTGAGGTCAATTTTCTATCACATGCATACAAATTTGTAATTCTATTTGAACATTTTTTATTTTCCATTTTTGTAGGATTCAATTGCATAAATATTCAAATGTGGCTACAGTAAACCATGTTTACAGTCTCTGTATGTCTGTATATTCCTCAGCAATTTTTCAGTTGCTAGGATGGCATCTGTCTGAAGGACAATAATGAATGTTAATGGTGACAAACAGGAAATAATTGATGAAAAATTATTATTCCATCCTCAGAGATAGCACCTAAAAGTGCATTAGAGAATAAACATACAAATAAAATAAGCTAATAAAAACATGTCCTAAAATGATGTACACAGGAAAGCATATTGTGTACAAAAGTAGCAAAAAATTGTACAAGTACTTGTGTGTACTTTATAAAAGAACAAATTGTCTTAAATAACAAATGGGAGACAAATTGTGAAACAGTATAAACTAAATTATAGCAAAGTAAACTATTTCCAGGCATGTAGCATCAATGAATTCTTTGCATAGCTCAACCAAAAAATCAAAATTGAATCTTGACATACATAAAATTGTACATAGCTTGAAAAACTATCTCTATATCTGTTTACTGTAAAAAGAAAATATATCTTCAATGAATCTAAATCTAATCCAAACTAATAATAAGAGATTATAAATATGTTTGCTTATAAATTTATTTGTATATCTTTAGATTGTAACAAATATATCTGTATTCCTAATATTCTCATTATCTAATAATTTGGTGTGCAATTACTGAATGTAACTTTAGGCCAGAAAATATTTTAATGCTAAAGTACTTTAAAAAGAACAGTTTCTGAACAAATTGTGCCTATTTTTGGCAACATTAATGCACAGTGCTTTTGCTTGCTGAGATGATTCCTATTTTAAGAATACAAGTAACAGGCCAGGATGAGCTATAGAGAAAAGATTAAAATATTACATCATGCATCTTGAGTTAGCAATTGTTAATGCTGTTAATCTGGCATTTGTCATTTGTGGTATCTTTGCAAGTATAATCCTTTTCTGGACAGCCATAAATTTCAATACCATCATAAGTATAGGTAGTCCTCAATTTATGACCACAATAGGACCCAATTTTTTTGTTACTAAGCAAGACAGTTTTTAAGTGGGTTGTTAAGTGAATTATCTGGCTTTTCCCATTGACCTTGCTTGTTGGAAGCCAGTTGGGTGTGTTACAAATGGTGATCAGATAACTCCAGGATAGCACAATTGTTATAAATGCCAGTTGTCAAGCACCTGAATTTTGATCACATGGTCATAAGACACTCTTTTCAGTGCCATTGTAACTTTGAATGTTTGTAAGTCATGACTACCTTTAATCAGGGAAGCACACTTGATGTCTCTTTATCTCCGATGCCACAGGTTGCATTGTTACTTAAGTTTTTCTTAACACAACGTTTAATTCCAGTTGCATTTTATTTCAAAAATACCTGTCATAATACTTTTCTATGCATCTCAGATGTTCCAAGTCAATGTATTTTTCAGATGTTACAATAAAACAATGCCACCTTTAAATAGGAACACATTCTGATACTGAAATAATGTGATTTCTTCAAAACCTCACATGATGCAACCTGAAAACAATCTCAAATTACAATTACAAACACCTGATTTAAATCTGTCTTGGACTGAGAATTTAGCTGAGAGTTGTCCCTTCCATACCCCTGCCCAACCACTGTAATTTGGGTGATTTCTAAAGTTGAGGCTCTGCAACCTCAGAAAGCATTAATCATGGCAGAGGATGCAAAGTCTCTTTAAATCAGTGGGACTTAAACCACGATTAATATAAATTCTATTGATTTAGATAAATAAAATGGGTGTTTATGACAAAAAAGAAATTCATTTGCTTGAGAAGAAGAAAGGGAGTTGCAAAAATAGCCACATTCTTACACAATATTGCAACCATGGCGGGGAGGGGCGGAAAACAAATAAAGAAGTTAAATGGCTGCTAAACGAAATATACATCACATGTGCTAACCAGCATATGTCAGGTTGACACCAATAGATTCCATAAATTATGGACATTATCATTTCTGTAAATGTCACAATGGAATGTTTTAGTAGATTACTTTATTTGTGTTGGGCAGAAAAATCAGAGAGATTTCTCTGCATTCTTATCATGAAGCCCCAAGAGAGAAATTAAGGTAGCAACCCTCTTCCTTTCACTGCTTAATTAACCACTCTGCTCAGGATGTGATGCTAATATGAATAGTGAATTTTATTTTTTTAACAATAAAAACGTTCATTAAAAGTCAGTATTCCAGGGTTGTTGTTGTTTTTTTTAAAAAATCAAACTGTATTTGCAATTTAACAAAATATGAGATGAGATAATCTCTAACCTCCCCCAAATCCTATTGAAAGGAATAAAAACAAAAAAAATTCAAAGGCTTTCTAAACATTCTTAAGAATGTTACTTTATACATATAAACATTTCTTTCTCCAATTAACTTTCTGAGTTGTCACAAAAAGACATTAATTGGGAAGAACTTGTCTGATGAAGATCCAGGAAGATTCTTTTGAAAGAAACAGCCTGTTGTTTCAATTTTGTCTTATTTATTCATTAAAATACCATTAGCTTGTTGAAATGAATAACTGGAAGAAATTATCTCTGATCACTCATAAAAATATTAACTGTCTGAAGTTCATGAAGTATTTAAAATAACATTTACAACCCATAGATAGCATGAATTTCTCACTGATTCAAAATAAAACACAAATGCTCCTCTGTATTGTTTGATACTCCCAAAAAAATCAAGTTAGCATGTAGCATACAGGTGAAAGTCGAAAAATTAGAATATCATGCAAAAGTTCATTTATTTCATTAATGCAACGTAAAAGGTGAAACTAATATATGAGATACTCATTACATGCAAAGTGAGATAGTTCAAGCCTTGATTTGTCATAATTGTGATGATTAT
>JANHFM010003636.1:113602-126233 GCA_032468115.1 Grayia smithii
TCCGCGCATGCGGAAATTTTGCGCGCGTGCGCACGCGTGCACCCGCGTGCACGAAGAGAACCGGTAGCGAAGGTGAGTGGAACCCACCCCTGGTTCAGTCGTTAAGTCTCGTCTGACTCTTTGCAACCCCAGGGACCACAGCATGCCAAGGGGGGGGGCTGTTCTCCACTGGTTCCCAGAGTTTGCCCAAAATCCTGTATGTTGCATTAATGACACTATCTAATCATCTTCCTCTGCCTTCCCTTTCTCCTTTTGCCTTCAATCTTTCCCAACATCAGGATCTTTTCCAATAAATCCTCTTTTCTCATTAGGTGGCCAAAGAATTTGAGCTGCAGCTTCAGTATCTGTCCTTCTCCCAGTGGTGAGTTCTAACCGGTGTTACCACCGGTTCTCTTCATGCACACGCTTTGCGTGTGATTGCCACGTGCATGCGAGTAAAGCGAGCATGCGTGCCAAACGGGCGCTCCGCCCATGCACACTAGATGGTTTCCCAGGTGTAGCGCGGCATCCTGCTCGAAACAAGCACTCTGCGCAAGCGCAGAGCAGTTTAGCCCAGCTGAGGCGCGGCAATCCACTAAAAAGCGCCTATCGGCTAAAAAAGAAGAAATAAAGGGAAAAATAAGGTAGGGTCAGGCAGGTGGGCCCAGCTCCCAGTTGCAGAGAACTGGTTCGGTAACGTCACATCGTCACCGCTACCGGCTCATGCGAACCAAGCCGAACCGGCTGCCTTCTCCTCTAAATACAATTTAGAGCCCAGGAATGACTTTGATTTCTTTTTATTCTTTCTATTTCTATACAGACAAATCAATAAAGACTTTACCTCACTCTCTTCTGAATCTCTGATTAAGTTTAGATAGTTGCTTAGCCCATCATCCCACAAATTGCAGATCTGCATAAAATCCACATATGCTGTTTTACAGATATGGCTGTAAATCAAGAAATTACCGTATTAGTGCAGTTTCAGCCCACATACAATACTGTTCTTCATTATGGAGAAGGTTATGACCGAGTGACCTGCATGTCTGCCTCATTTGAGGCGTCTTCAAAAGCCCACTTTGTTCTTCTTTCTTAGGGCTCTTTATGTTTAAATCAAAGTTGGATGGTCCAAAGGTTCACACAGAGGGCTGTCTCCTATAATTTAGGACACAATTCATATTTAAGATGGGAACCTATTGTAGTTGGAGGGAGTCATGGTTTAAAATGGAAGTTAATTTGCACATTAAAGAAGGTTTTCCTGCTACTTCAGAGTTCTTAAAAAAGCGCTTTTACTGTGGTTAAGACCACATGTAAATATGTTTACAGTGTTTGTTTGATTAGCTAGTTTTGCCAAAAACAAGCCTTAATAAGGATTGAAACCACAAGCAGATGTACTCATGACCTTATGCACACACAAACAAAAATTAGAAAGGGATGGGCCATATATTTTTTTTAAAAAAACCCAAAAATAAACATATTAAAATTTATGGGGTAATAAATCAACATGACAGAAACTCGGTACATTAAAAGAAGGAGGGGGAAACACAATATTTAATTACTTTAGTTCCCAGGTGTATATATGTATGCATGTATCTGGAACATGAATACCTCATTCTTCAGCCAGAAAACCTTCCATATCAATTTACAGACTGAATAACAACCAAAACAAATATTAAGAAGGTCCCAGTACCGAGGCAAATCAAAAGACACCCCACTCAACTCACAGAACTGTGGAAAGAAATGGGGAGGAGAGGAAAAACAAGCACACCAAACCAGCACACTCAAACACCAATGTGAATGCTTTAAAGTTCTTACAATAATCTACTGGCCTCTTAAGTGGGCACTACGAAACACCACAAGAACCTGGTCTTTCTCAAAGTAACTATAGTAAGGTTCCAACTGTTGCTCTTAAAGCCTTGGATTTTTGAATGTAGCTTGAATCTGTCCACTTGTTGTTATTCTTGCTGTAGTATGGTCATCTCTGATGTTGCTCCAGTCTGCCTGCTCTAGGAAATAGCCCCTCAATAGCGATGGGAACAGAGGATCTTTGTGAGGAGCGAAGTTGAGTTGGGTAGAGTGGAGAACAACAGTTTGAGAGGATATTGCTCCCTGGTGCTATTTTTCTTCTTGTCCTATTACGTTGGGCTTAGAATAGAATAGAATAACAGAGTTGGATGGGACTTTGCAAGTCTTCTAGTCCAATCCCTGCTTAGGCAGGAAACCCTACACCATTTCAGACAAATGGTTATCCAACATCTTCTTAAAAACGTCCAGTGTTGGAGCATTTGCAACTTCTGGAGGCAAGTTGTTCCACTTCTAGCCCTCTGATTTTAAGATTGCAAATTCTCCCACTGGTACAAAGAGGCTGGGGACTTAAGTCAACCTTAATTGTATTTTTCCTCATACAAGGTTACTGTACTGTTTCATATCCAAGAAACCCAACTCAACTAATATTTTTTTTTAAAGGATGCAATGCAAAATCTGTGGCTTGATTTATTAGAGAGACGAAAGTACTTTGGTCAGCAAAGAGTGAATACCGCCCTACTAAACCGTGAACTTGGAACAGCACATTTTAAATCTTATTTGGTGTCAAATGACTGGCAATTCAACATCAATGTACAGAGAAGGGAAGAACCACTGAATTTATAGCAGAGCTTGTCAGGAAGCACATCCCACCAACGGATTTATTTATCAAATTTATAGATGAGTTATTACAAATTCAGATATTATTTCTGCTTAAGAACTCCACAATCCTGGAAGGAAGTTTTTCACATCTGTAGCCGGATGATGTCATAATTATCTCAAGGATTAAGATATGTCATTTTGGTCCAATGCCTGCATAACAGTAAACCACAATTCTTTATAACTCTGTAATCATCTTATCATGCTTACTTAGCACTGATGTACACTGTACGCTTGTTCTGATTTGGCCAGAATAGCTAAACGAAAAAGAAAGGAAATAATCACTTATTTAAGCATTACGTGTTCAGCGAAGTTCTTGTTTCTCTAACAAATTGGTATTGAAAACCAATTTGTGTCTTGTAAATCAGAATATAAAGGACCTGTTGTGCAATTCAGACCATAATAATCTGGAAATTTTACTCAGCAGGGATAACCACAAAAACATAGTATTGGTCACTGGAATACAACCAAAAATTTAAGTGGGATAATTTTCTACTTGGATGGAAATGCAGCTTTTATTAGACCATAATCCCACATAAAACCTGTGCAACAATATTTCTGATAGTTATATAGTACAGAATGTCATTGTCATATGGCAATTTCGAAAACCTGCTGCATTTAGGATAACCAGAGACAAAGAAATAGAATATTTCTTTTAACAGTGGCATAGAAACTCTCTTTAGAATTCATAAAGAATACAAAAAATAGCACCAGATATAGACGTATTGATCTATGGGGAAAGCTTCAAACTCTACAGCTACCTAAAACATTTATTACTAGGCAAAATGTCATAAAACAAGCAAGGATATCTAAAAATTGGTATAGCTATTTCAAGGCCAAGTGCAGACTTTGAAGTCTGTATAGAGATTTATTTTCCTACAAATACTTGGCTCTGTGTTTCTCAACTTGGCAACTCTAAGATATCTAGACCAACTCTAAAGTCCAGACATTTTAAAGATGCCAGGGTTGAAAAATACTGTGCTTTCTCTACAGGTGTTTAAAGTTCAACGTAGTTATACTGAGGCAAGCAAGCTACAAATTGCTTTCCCCAACTCTCTGCTCTCATTTCAGGATCACGTGCTCTCTCCCACGGGGAACACGAGTGGTCACCCACCCGTTCTCAGGGCAACAGATTTGGTCAACAGAGCGCCGTTCTGAGGGTTGCAAGGGCGACCCGGCTCCTTTAAAAATTTGCAGCGTTCATCAGCGCTCGAGAAGCGCAAACCAGGCTGTCAGGAAGGAGAGGCGATATTAGGGCTGAACTGAAAAGTGCACTCCAGCTCTTAAAAGTCAAGGAATTATAGGACCACGGGAAGAAAGGAACTTTCAGAAACGCGCGCTTGTAGAAAAGCAGCTGTAGACAGGCTGGCGTTCTGCCCAGGCTGGCTCCTGTTTTGCGGGAAGCAAGGTTTCTGGAATCCAACAGAATTCATAGCTGGCTAAGCCTGTAGAAAAGGCGGGCTGTAGTGTTCAATTCACGAGGAAGCTGTGCTCGGCCAGCGTGTAGCCTGGGGTGGGTGAGGAATCTCTCCCGGGGAACAGGAATCCCCCTACGCCGCAGCTACCGGCCCCCCCTCTCCTCTTCGGCGTAGCTACCTGGCCATTAACAGGCTCCGCATCGGGCTGGGTCACGCACCACTCGTTGGAAAGCGCCTTCTACGGCAGGGCAGAAAGCTGGCAGGGGAGGGGGCGGCGGCTCAGCTTCATGCCTTTGGAGGCCGGTTAAGGAGCTCTCCCCCACTCGCGCGCGCGCTGCCCAGCAGCTCGCCTCAGAGTGGCCGGACGTGAAGGGGCGAGGAAAGGCTTCGGCTGGAAGGAAGACAGCCCCTCCCCCTGCGCAACCAAGGGGCTGAAGAAAGGGTGATGCCGGGTATCCCAAGCATGAGCAACAGCCCCATTTTCTTGAAGAGCAGTTTTATGAGGCAGCGGCATCTTTGGCGCCGCGCCTAGGAGCGCGCCCTTTCCCGCCTCGCCCTCTCCTCCCGCAGAAACTTCGGGTTCTCGGCCGTGTGGAGGTGGAGCGCCTCTACTGCGGAAAGTCCAGCCTGCTCTCCGAGCAAAACCGTGGCCAAAGAAGCTGCCGCGGCTCCGACTTTTCTACACCAGAAAGGAGAACCTTTTCCACGCGCTTTTTCCGGGCACCCCCGCCTGGGAAGTGCAGCGCCACCACAGCCACCCTCTTCCCGGTCCCCACGCGAGACAAAGAACTCCGCTGAGCTTCTCAGTCTGCCTTCCAACGCTACCCACCCGTCGGGGAAGAAAGCGCCTGGGTGAAAACTTCAAAGGACCCTCCTTTCCCCCTCCCACTCCCGCAAAACTTCTCAGGATGAACCAGACCGCCGGCGTTTCCAATACCGTCCGGTGCCCCAGCGGCAAAGGAGGAGTAAAGGTATGTGCGAAGTTGGCGACTTCTGTGGTTAAAAAAAAATAAAAAATAAAAAGAGAGACCCGAATATGCCTTGGGAAAGTTGGGGTGCACAAAGTGGAAGGGCGGAGGGGGGAGGGAACGGGGACAGCTCCTGTTGACGTCCTGCACACCTAAGTAATTTGCAGGTTGAGGGCGCACGTGCACCCAATTACGCTTTAAAAAAAAACAGTTATGCTTTTTAAAGAAGCATATACACTTACAGGCTGTTTCCTAGGAAAGGTTTTGGGAATGGTGCGCTCTACCTGAAAGATCGGGCTTTTGCCACCTGTACTATGCCGCGTTAGAGCAGGTCTAAAAATGCAGCGCCGTATTCACCCCCCACCCCACCCCACCCCACCCCCAGCTTTTCACGTAGCTGCGCGGAGAAGTGAGTTCTTGGAAGAGGTTTGCAAGAGGAACGAGGAGGGTGCATCGCGGCGACGTGTCTTGCTTTCAAAGTTATCCCCCCCCTCCGAGCTTGGATTGGGGGGTGGGGGGGGGCTAAGCTATTCCTTTTATCGCGTTTCCCTTTCTTCCTTTTCCTGCACCGGGTTTCCAGAGTGTATTATTTGAGGAATTAGCGTAAACTGTCTGAGGCCAGACTGGATCTTTGCTGCTGGAATGAGAAAGAGCGAAATAAACGCTGTGAAATATGCAAATATGTTACTGAAAAATGTGCTGGATCTTGTGTGTGTGGGTCCCTTATACAGGACAAGGTAGCAGCCAGCTTCCCACAATCTCCTTTACAGACTTGATTTCACACACTCTGAATCCCCTCTATTCGCTAACACAAAGATGTTTTGGGAAAGATCATTTAAAAGCAGGCTGATCATTATTGATATAAAAACACCATCTCAAAATCAGCGTGAGAAAGAAATAAAAAGCACAATAAGGTAAACATCTTATAATACTCAATGCCAATGGAAAATTTATAGCATGCTTGCTTGGTGTCTTGAAGGTGAGGTGCCTTGAAAGGGGAAAATCTAATACCCATGGTCCTACCTGCAGATCTGAAGATGGGACAGGCAGCTATAGGCAAGTTCCTTAAGTGCTCAGAGGCCAAATATTTTACAGCTTTAAAAGATCAAAATCTTGAACTGGATCCCAGAGCAAATAGATTATCTGTGCAGCTCCATTAGAATCATTGTAACATGGCTGGATCTCTTAACATTCTAGCAGTTACAGCTGTCCACATGAGTAGATCTCAGCCTCACTCTGTAGATCAGACAGGAAATCAACTTCACAGGTAAGCTAAGTAACTCTGAATTGAGATGGCCTATAATAACAGCACCTTGCAAATCTGGCAAGTGTTGTGCATCCTTCTCCTTACAGGTTAGTGAATTAGGAAGGTGTTTACCTGAATCACTTCTACATATCTTTTGTATCAATAGAAGAGTGTATATGTTGAACTGTGGAGTCCTTGGTGGCCTCTGAACTTGCTTATTTGTCGTTTCATTACCCAATTAAGTAACATCAGTCTTAGCATGAAACACCTTCAATCAAACATCCAAGCTCAGGGAGTATCAAGGACTCCACATTATCTGCATCCTTGTGGACTAAATAAAATGCTTCGAGTATGCTTTGCATATCAAGGCCATCTTCCTTATTCCTTAACTGAAGCATCTTATTAATCTTTGAGGGCAGTCCCCTGTACAACATGTTATAGTAGTCTAGCTGTGAGACAGCTAAAACATGGGCCTAGATAGGAATAATTATAGCTGATAAGGAAGAGAAAAATGATAAAATGCACCGTGTGGTCCTTATGCTGTTTTGAATATCTAGTGTTGAAGTAGAATTCAGAAATAATTTGATTGAGAGCTGCTTAGTACTTGTTAGAAGATGGGTAGCTGTATAAATGTTTTAAATTAATAAACAAAAATAAGTACTGAGCAGTGAATCTGGTCTTCTGATGGGAATGCAGTTCTGCTGTGAACAAACTCTAATTCCTACACTTGTTAACTGCTATGTAGTTTGGACAATGCATAAACCTGAAGAGTCCATAAGGATGAAACCAGTCATATACAGGTACTCCTCGACTTATGGGTACAATTGAGCCCAAAAGTTCTGTTGCTTGGCAAGGCAGTTTTTAAGTGAGTCCCACCCCATTTTATAACCTTTCTTGCCATGGTTGTTAAGTTGACTTTGCTTGTCAGAAGGTTGTAAAGGGTGATCACGGGAGAGTGCATAAATATGAACCAATTGTCAAGTCTCTGAATTCAGTGGTGAAATCCAATTTTTTTTTACTACCGGTTATGTGGGCGTGGCTTGGTGGGCATGGTGTGGCTTGGTGGGCGTGGCTTGGTGGGCATGGCAGGGGAAGGATACTGCAAAATCTGCATTCCCTCCCCACTCCTGGGGGAAGGATATTGCAAAATCTCCATTCCCACCTCACTCTGGGGCCAGCCAGAGGTAATATTTTCCGGTTCTCTGAACTATTCAAAATTTCCGCTACCGGTTCTCTGAACTGCTCAAAATTTCCACTACCGGTTCTCCTGAACCTGTCAGAACCTGCTGGATTTCACCCCTGCCATGGTTGCTGTAAATAAATAAAATAATTAACATTTTTATATGTGGACCTGTTTTTTTGTACCTAATAAC
Source organism: Grayia smithii (assembly GCA_032468115.1). Classification (NCBI taxonomy): domain Eukaryota; kingdom Metazoa; phylum Chordata; class Lepidosauria; order Squamata; family Grayiidae; genus Grayia; species Grayia smithii. The sequence goes on from JANHFM010003636.1 coordinate 121,266, forward strand.
TACAGAGTTATTTTCAAATATGTTGACATAGATGGGCAAAAGGGATAGAATAATTCAATTAGATTATAGACCAGGACTCTACAAATTGATCAATATGGACCTCTAAGAATAAATAGGACTATGCATTATTGTTGTTGTCTTTGTTATTCATAGTACAATTAGTTAAATAAGTATTCATTACATTTTTTTCCTATTACGTTTGGGGGTTGATGAACAATAATCTGAAACTTTATGAAGGGGTCAATTAGCTGAGGAATTTGGGGACTGTTTTAGAAAATGTCTTGTGGAAAAGAAAATAAGTTCTTATGATAATGCAAGTATTATAAATATATATTTACTTATGGTAATGTATAATGTCCCTCTCCATCTCTTTCATGGCAACTTGCTATTTTAACACTGCAGTTAATTTTCAGATGACTTGAGATGATTATTAAAGTTTACTAAACATAATATAATTTCATAGCAGGTCTAGTTTATACTTCCTTACTCTCCATTTTCATCTCAACCAATACTTGCGACCAATTCACAAATATTTATATCACCCTCACTGAATGTCTAATGGAGATATTAAGTCTTAAATCTCCAGTGAGTATTGACAGTCTAAAACACTCAGACTCCAGCCTAGAATAATCTGAAAACAGGATATTTGCATATCTGTTATAGAAAGCAAAAGAATAGAAAGTTCATTCCAAAATTATTGATACTTCCTAAAAATTGAGAAGCTGCAATGTTGAAACTCAGAAAGTTTGACAGGGAGAGCTTTCTTATCTTTGAATGGGGATCTGGAGAATATGTCATTATTGCTAATGTCATTCTTAGAATCCAAGAGAGCTGAAATTCTCTCTCCCTCCCCCTCTCTCTCTCACACACACATAGCTCATATGATTAGAACGCCAGGAAGAAAAGCATGAGCTCAAACCGCTAACAGAGGCCAATGTCCCAGTAGAAATCAAGCTGCAGGATGGAAAATTGTGGTTTGAGGCTACGCTACTTCTTTAAACTTCGATTTGAGGAGTGTTCATTTCCATAATAGCCTGGAACATTTGTTTATTTTTATACCATGTGGACTTTGAGTTTTTCCTCACTATCAAACTTTAGTATAACCCATCCTGTAGCATGGCAATAGAAACAACCATTGGCATACAATGACACATTGTCCTAAGTCTTTTCACCATTTCATTTCTTTTGCAGAGAACAGGTGTTTACAGTAAAGAGCAATAAGATAATGCTATATAAATCATGGATTCAGGATTAGGCCAGATGCTAGTAGATACAGAGAACATTGGTTTGGAAGGGCATTTTGAAGATTATGTGGTTAACTAATGATGAACCTATCTGAATCTATGCTACTAAATAAACCTGATACACTTGCAGAGCTGTTGAAATTCTTTCAAGTATTTCCCCCGCCCCCGTTGTAAAATTTCTCACTCACACATTCCAAGATGCATTTATGTTTCATAAAATCTGAAGGGAGATAATTAGACTTTCACTCAAACTGGAGAACTCTAGCATAACTCAGATGAATGAGGGACCTCCAGATCACTTTGTAATCTGAAAATAAATACATATAGAGCCTAGTACAAGTTGATTACTTAAAATAATCTATATCAATGTGAGATCTTGTGTTGTAGATATAAATCTGAGAATTAATAGCATACCTGGTGGCATCAGGTTTGAAAATCTGGCAAGAGGTCTCCCAAGATCTGAATGTCCCCATTTTGCTGTTGTTTAGAACTGCTGTAAAGACCTGGTCCTTCATCCAAATCTTTGGAGAGACAGACTCCCTTGCTTCATTGTATTTATATATTATATGTACTGTATTTCTTATGTTATTTTCTATTGATTTTATTCGTTGTGAGATGCTCAGAGTTGCTGAGAATCAGGTTGCATACACGTTTAATAAATTATCGTGGTTGGTTGCACAGAGCTAGAGTTTTAGACTGGATTTGACATTTGTATCCTATTGAGTCCTTCACAAGGACTTGTGATAGGCAGATGTTGTTGTTTAATAATATTAAAGATTATTATTACTACTTTCTAATGCCATTGTTATGATTCTAGAATAGCAGAGATATCCAGAAGTAAATTTTGCAAAGGATGGAAGTTTAATGTAGGAATGATCAACCAAAATAAAACCTCTAAGCAGTTCTTAAAATCTGTTTATACAGATGTTACAGGGGAAATGTATACATTTCATCCAAAGGAATTAACTTTATGCACAGCAAAGAAGTGAAAACCTGAAACCACATTAACATTAAATGCTGAGGTCATATTGTAGTTCCACTGTCTTTTCCTATGAATTTCCATGTTTAACTGGCTTTCCCAGTTTTTCACCTTCCCAGTGAGTCATGGAACCAAAACTTTTTTAAAAAAAATTAAAAGGCCACAGGAACCAGTGGTTTGGCAAAAGCAATAGGATACGTCTATTCTAAGGTAAGCAGAAAATTATCTACGTAAAAATTGAAAAGGGAAGGAGAAGAAAAAAATGACGAAGGGGGAAAATATTATCAGGGCTCTACGTATTTTCTTTGTTTTAAACAAACAATTTCTAGCACACTGTTTGTTCACTGTCATATATACTCTTTTTGCATTTACTTTCTGGGTGTTCGTGCAGAATAAAATATAAAATCTGAAAGAGATTCCATAGAATTAGTGAAAAGAAAGGAACTCAGGTTATTTATAGTGTTCAACTTCTGACCCCAATCGAGCCCATGCTTTCCATTGTTGACCGCTTAGAGAGGGCTGTAAAGCACTGTGAAGTGGTATATAAATCTAAATGCTATTGCTAAGTTAAGCAAGGCAGTTGTGAACTGAGTTTTGCCCCATTTTACTACCTTTTTGCCACAATTGTTAAGTGAATCACTATATGGCTGGGAAGGTAGCAAATGATGATCACATGACCCCAGGACAGGGCAACTGTCATAACACATGCCAATTGCCAAGTGGTCGGATTTTTATCATGTGACCATGGGGATGCTGTAGCAGTTGTATGTGTGAAAAACGGTTATATGTCACTTTTTCCAGTGCTGTTGTCATTTTAGACAGTCACTAATCAAATGGTTTTAAGTCGAGGGCTGTCTATAGCAGGTTGGAAGAATAAATGCTTTAATGAAAAAAGGACATTAAATTGAAAGACTATTAAAACCTATAATAATAATAAAAGAGCCACCGTGGCGCAGTGGTTAGAATGCAGTAAAAGATAAAGTAAAGGTAAAGGTTCCCCTTGCACATATGTGCTAGTCGTTCCCTACTCTAGGAGGCGGTGCTCATCTCTGTTTCAAAGCTGAAGAGCCAGCACTTCTGAAGACGTCTCCATGGTCATGTGGCCGGCATGATTAAATGCCAAAGGCGCACGGAACGCTGTTACCTTCCCACCAAAGGTAACAGGTGGGAACACAAAGGTGGTCCCTATTTTTCTACTTGCATTTTTACGGTGCTTTCGAACTGCTAGGTTGGCAGAAGCTGGGACAAGTAACGGGAGCTTACCCCATTATGCGGCACTAGGGATTCGAACCGCTGAACTGCCGACCTTTTGATTGACAAGCTCAGCATCTAAGCCACTGAGCCACTGCGTCCCTGGCTAGAATGCAGTACTGCAGGCTAATTCTGCTGACTGCCGGCTGACTGCAATTTGGCTGTTCGAATCTCACCAGGCTCAAGGTTGATTCAGTCTTTCATCCTTTTGAGGTCAGTAAAATGAGGACCCAAACTGTTGGGAGCAATATACTGACTCTGTAAACTGCTTAAAGAAGGCTGAAAAGCACTGTGAAGCAATATATAAGTCTAAGTGGTATTGCTAATAATAATAATAATAATAATAAATAATTTGCTTCATTCATGAAAATAAAAACCTGTGATGGTCATAAGTGTGAAAACTGGTCATAAGTCACTTTTTTCAGCAGTCATAACTTTGCACTTACTAAACAAATGGTTATAAGTCAAGGACCACCTATACTATCAAAACTAATTCTATCAAGTAATTAGATACTTTCTTGATGTCTAGTAAATATCAAGGTTATACTATTACAAACTCAATGGTTGTAAGACAATGAAAAATTGTATGGTAAATTGCAAGAGCTGATAAATAGGACAACTACAAAGGATATGGTCCCACTAATAGTTTATTGGAATGCTAAACTTGGAGAAGCAGAGGAATCTCGAATTACAAAACAGATTTGGATTGGGTAAATGAAATGCTGCTAGAGATTGTTCAGTTGAATTTTGTGAAGAAAATTGTTAATTCTTAACACTTGTTTTAAGCAACATAAATGCATATATTGAATAACATCAGGTGGACAATTTCCAATCAAATTGATGACATAATAGGAGAAAGAATATTAAAAAAGTTAAATCCAGTTAAGCAAGATGCTTCTATATATAGGTTGTGGAACAATCTATGAATTAATTGAAAATGAAATACGTATTAAATTTAGAAAATTATAGGAAGTAGGAAAATAAAGTTGTTTTAAGAAGATTATGAAAGATTATGAAAGGATAGAAATGTTTTTAGAGAAGCCATTCACAAAATGACTCTACTAGAAAGAGAAGCATGAAACACATGGGCATCTGAAGGGAAGGGCAAGGGAATCAAGTGACAATGTGTGCATGACAATGTCATTACACAAAATCATAATTTATCAGACATTGCATCAGACATTGGAACACAAAACTATAATACCAGCATTTGATTGGCATTGGATACAAATTCAGTGTCAGCATTTGGGTATCATTGGATAAATGACATCATTTTGATATCAATACAGTTTGCTATAGACAACATTATTTGAAAAGACATATTGTAAAAGCATAAATATGGCATTGCTTTTGAATTGTTTCAAACTGCAGAATAAGCAGTTAAACGACTCACAGTACAACGGCAACATATATGGAATGAGACTATATCACCTAGAGCAGTGTTTCTCAACCTTGGCCACTGGAAGATGTGTGGACTTCAATTCCCAGAATTCT
>JANHFM010003637.1:2536-20137 GCA_032468115.1 Grayia smithii
ATCTGGATGTCGCTGGTCCGCTCCCCTCCACTTTCGCTAACTTCCCGTTAGCGAACGGCGTTGCAATCGCCGCCAAATGCTAGAAATAGAACCCAGGCTTGCGGAGACTTTCTACTTGCCTGTTTCTTTCGCCGCGTCGTCACCGGAAGTCTCACATGTGGCAATCTTTAAGTCAATTTAAATATCTCTGTTGTGAATGAGTAGTGGTTTGTTGTTACTCAAAGAAAAAACACTTCTACGTAATTTGGGATAATTTAACCAGGTTGGGGGTGCACACAGGATCACACAGTATCAAATAGCAGAACTGATCAACAGTTCCATTGCTGCTTATATTTATTTCAAGAATGAGCCAGGTTGTGTAGCTTGTTGCCGAATGTTCAATGCACAATATTAAAAAATATTCACGCTAGAGAAAAGGGGAGCCTTTTATCTGTTGTGTGGTCCTGTGTTTGAATATGAAAAACAACTGGGCAAGATATTCAAAAGTATTTATATTGAGTATATATTAGGAGCTAATTGCAATATTTTTAAAAATATGTGGGGGTCTTTGTTGTCTTAAAAGGATTGCATCTGATACATAACTTGTAAACAAGTAGAAATTGTTCATCTGCAGATATTAAAACAAGCATCATGCTTTTGTTAAACATGTAACCACCTATGGTCTCAGGAGATGAGTTAAGTTTTAAAAAAGAAATATTCTGGTTATATTCTTCCTTTTTCTGTTACTGTAAATATTTTTAAAAACCATTTTAAAAGGATAGACTGAAGGATTTGACTTCAGTCAAATGAAGAAGAAAATGTTTACCAGCTTGCAAGTCTACTCATCCTTACCTGGGAATAAGCTCGACTGAACTGACATGATGCTCTTAGTCTTTCAGAAACAGAATCTTTAATATTCTACATTAAAATATTCAACTAAAAAATATTAAATTCATTGTGATCTGGGGGTGCTACTGAAAACTAAAGGCTGCTCATCAATTCTCACAAAGGTAGCAATCCTAAGTGCAGTAGACCTGGTTCCAAGCAAAACTATATTAAATTTGTATTCACACTAGAACATTCAACACTCAGGGAATTGCACTGTGAAAACTCACCGAAGACCCAAGGCCACAATGAATATACTTTCCAACATGGTCAAGTCACACATTCACCTGCCAGTCATTAATAATTTCATGCAGAAAAAAACCAGGCCCTATATGAATCAGCAGTAAATCAGACTAAGTCTTCTGGCTACATTCTAGGGTAGGTCAACTTAAAAACAATTATCAGACATTTATGGGCATGGCATAGGGCCTTGTTTCTGTTAACATGTTTTTTCTTTCTGAAAACAAAAAATTAACTAAATTTTAACAATTTAGAGAAATTAGACTGCAGCAAATATATCAATACACCGTGAATTATTTCAAGTATATTATTCTCATTTTATATATGGCCTCAAATCCAACTGTTGCTGATAATTTTATATTTTTACCTTATTGAGTGACAAATATAATCAATGTATTAATTTCTTTAATTTCTTTACTTCTCCTAGTTTCTGAAACAGTGTGAGAAATGAGTCCACCAAAGCCAGAGTCAATGCAGTGGTAGCCATGAACAATACAAACTATTTAGTAAAAAAACCATGGACTCTCAATGTTGGGCACAGTTCTCTGAATGAGACCTGACCAGGGCTGAATACTGAGGAACAATTATGGCTGGTGACCTAACACTATATTTCTGCTACCACATGTGAAGACAGCATCAGCCTTTTTCACAACTGAATCACACATCTAATTTATGGTCACCAAAATTCCTTTTATACTATTATCCCTCCAGGTTTCCTCCATCCTATATTTGAGCCTTACATTTTTTCTATCCTGATGCAGACCTTTCTTTTTCTGCTTATTAAATTACATCCTGTTCATTTAGTTTGTGGTCTAACATCTTGCTGAATTGTCTCTTTCATCAAAAATATTATCAATCTCACCCAGCTTACTTCCACCTGCAAACTGTGTAAGTAGCCTATCAATTTCCTCATCAATGCTATTCATCAAAATGTTGAACTGTGGAGGCCCAGCACAGACCCTGTTGGCATCCTACTTAATACTTCCTCTAAGCTGAAATAGAGCCAATAAGCACTCCTCAGTGCTGTCATTCAGACAACTGTGAATACATATAACTCTAGTATGAAATAGCATTACATTTACTTTGAAACAGATCGGAATATAAAATTAAATTTATGGCAGTGTATTATGCTTCACATTTAGGTGAAGAAATATACCTAAGGGGGTCAGTAACTCAAATTACATTAAAGGGGGAAAAAGTATCAATGAGGTTGAATTATTCAACCTTTCTCCATGGTATATACATTTATTTTGGGATATTTGCAGATATATAACGTATGATCTCTCCCTTCCAGGTTTTTTAGTATTCTTCTGAACACAGCAAAAGAGGAAAAGAATATGAGAGTATTTCTCCATAATTCTGATTAAAAAAACAATAACAGATGGGAGCAGAGTAACCACAGCAAAGCTCAACTTCCTAGCAATTATAGAAAATAGTTCTGGTAAGTTATTTTAATCTTTTTTTCTACAATGGAACAAAAGTATTTTTTAAATAAATGCCGAAATTGAGATGTCATCCCACTATTGATTTTCAGAACATAGCAATAAAATTACAAGTAAATTGAAGGGCTATTAACCACAGTCTAAATCACTTTGAACTTTTCATTTTATGAATAATTGAATTATTCACCTGTACCATTATCACTTCCAAATTCTTCAGGTTTATTTAGCCCAGTAGTCATCTTCTGACGGTATATATGTTGGAATGCTGCCAAAAATAAGCAATTTTCTCTTGCAGCCAACCCACATTCTGCTTATATAGTACTCTATTATGTCATAGGCTGTTTTCTTTCCCCATTGTCTGCTCTGTTCATGAAATGGGGAAACACATGCCATAACTAAGCAGAAGTATAAACAAATGTAGTGTCTACCTGGTGAGCCCCTAGGCACCAGCCCCTGGCCTGGAGTTGCCACTTCATTACTGCTTCTACCCATTCACTTGCGCTCTCTTTTAGACCCAATCCACAATGGCCCATTCTTCTTCATTCATTGCCCTGTCAGGTAGAGAGGGCAGCAGAATTGGGAAAAGCAACAAGGGACTACAGCAGAGCCCCTTGTTCTGGAACTTGACAGAGGATTCCCTGAATAACTCTGGGTATTGGAATGTGGCCAGCAATGCCAATCCTGAGTAGACATACAAGTCTTTCTGGCTTTGCCAAAAGGAATGTTGAGGTCCATATGACACTGATAATTTGGAGAACTTTTAATTTTGGATGTTGTGGATGAATGCTTAGTTACAGTTTTCAGTTTGGATCTTTTTTCCCCACTTTGCACAGTTTTGCACCTGAACACAATTATTAATTATTTAAGCCAGATGTGTCAAAGTCGTGGCCCACGGGCTAGATATGTCATGTACTGGCCTCGCCCGGTTTAGCAAAGGGGAAAAAATCCCGATACATCACGTGACGCCACCATGACAATGCGAGTTTGACAACCCTGATCTAAGCAAAAAGACGCCTTAAAGTGTTCAAATTATTTTCCAGGATTCCTTTCTGACAATTACTTAATTATACTGTATATATATATTCAAATAAAATCAACAAACTTGATTGCACATACCAGGCTCCTAGAATTAACCAAGGTAGGAAAAGCATGCAGACCATGGCTTCTAGAATTCTTTCCAACCTTGAAACTCTGCCTCACTGGGAAGGGGAAGAGGGGTCTTAGAATTGAGACTATGTTTCAAACAACTAGCCAACTGCCTCTTCAAAAATGGGGGATTTTTTTCCCCTTGAATTTCTGTCTTCCCAGCCCAACCAGACTTGCCCATTTTTGATCAATGTTTCTATTCTCCCCCAACACCAAATTTGCTTCCATTCTGTTCAGTGTTTGGAGTCATTATTCCGTTTTCAGAAAGTTATCCTGTTGAAGGAAGCCCAAGACCCTTCACAGAATTTATGTCACACATTTGTTTGGGCTGGAAAGAATAATCCATAATGTTTGCGGAAGTTGGCTATTTACTTATAATTAAAGAACAATTTATCTCCAAGGATGCAGGCTGAACTAGGAATTTGTGACCTTTCCTGCCAATGAAGGCAGACTGTGAACAATAATCCATTTTTTGGCTTCTTGTCTTTTCTTCAGGCAATTTCTTTTAAAAAAAGAGAAAATGTGTCTGCTTCTTGAACACATTGTGGTTATTATTTTTTTGTTATCAAGAACCATGATATTTTGCAGTTGTGCTTATTTTAGATTTAAAACACTTCAGTAGAAAGTGTAAAATCTTAACACAGAATGTAGAAATGTAATAAATTTAAAATTATCATTCTCCTGCAGTATCCCAGAAAGATAACATTCATGTTTTAATTGCATGTTTTATAATCATTGCATTCTTGTGCACTAATAACCAGCAAGGGAAGGAGAAAAGAAATTACATGAAAACTGGTACAATAAATGCACAGTAGGCTGTAAAAACAACTTTGGAAGTAGATTGTAAAGATTGACTGATCATCAGAATAATATTGGGTCTGTTAATGATGCTATTATGCAACGAGGTTTCAAAACTCTGTGTAATAATGCTTAAGACAATATTGCACTGTTTACAGCATATAGTTCTATCTAAAAAAAAGAAATATTTAGTTTGTATTTAAAGGAAATAAAAAATTGTGATATTTCAAACACCATTATCCAAACCTATTATGTTTTATCCATTATTTCCATTCACAGAATGTAGCTGGAACATTTTCATTTAATTTCAAGCCAAATTTCAGTCCATGAGAGTTGAGAATTTTTACTCACCAATGGTGTATTATTTTTCAGCAGATAAATATTTTTGATATGTATAAATTTGTCACAGAGTTCACTAAAAAGACTATGGTCTAATATGGATAAATATAAGTAACATCAGTTTCCATCTTACAATTCAATTCAAGACTCAGCAGTACTAAAATTTATTTCAAATTTTACAACCCTGTAATACTGTTTCAAATTGCATGTAAGCTTGGTTTAAAAACCTATTTTAGAATACTGATTTTGAGAAGAGGAAGAGAAGAGCCTGGGTATGAACATGTGAAAAATGACTATGGAGAAAGTAAAATAAATGCCAGAACCCAAGAGAGGTGAATTTCAGTGCCCTGATATCTGGAATTCAACTTGGATATGTTCATTGCAATTAGCCCACAAAGATTCCAATACTGTTTTAAATTTGTCTCTGCAACTATGTGAGCCAGAACCATGTAGAATATGGATTTCACAGTAGAATGCAACACAATTTGGGCTGGGCAGATTCCCAGACTCACCTGCACCACACTTGCAGTAAACAGTGCTCACTGAAACCATCAATCTTCTCACTGGGACTGCAATATGCAACATGCATTAAATTATCTTTCTCAATTGAATGGTTATATCCTTAAAGATATGGGGCAAAATGCCAATAGGAAAACTTGGGTCAATGAAGGCTACTCCAACCAGCCTTAATTTTGGTATTTAAAAAAAGGAATCATATCAACAACAATAATAATAAAGATGTGTTATCTGTATTCATCAAGAATTTTGATTCCAATATACATAAATAATATTCACATATTTTATATATCCTGCCAGAAAAAAATTATGCTCAAGTCTTTTTCTTTAACAGAAGTGGGGAGCTCGTTGAAAGATCCATTTTTAAGTTTTGAAAAAGTTATTTTTATCCCAAAGTGTTGTCTGTGATGTCTACTGTAATGACAAAAATGTATTGCAAAATAAATTTTACTTTCAAATTCATTTTGATGTGTTCTCTGTTGTCTTGCGTGATATTGTTTCCAGATACTTGAAGAACAAATGACCAGATTTCAGATTTTCAAAGACAGATAGGTGTGAATGCTGAAAAACTCCTCTGCCAACTCCAGCTTTTACAAAAGATCCCTAAAGAAGCACCATTATACCCAGGTGAGTCTTAATCACAGGAATTAAAATTGGTAAAGAATGTTTCTTTACAGGATTATTCTACACTTTTTGAATACTGTACAAATAAAAAGAGTGAGATCCTTGTGAAACTCCAGGATTCATCGACAAATGTTAGTTATTGCAACTTAGCTGAAAGAAATCTTGGTCAAATGATAAACATCATTGGGCAATTTTGTCATGATGATACAAAAAACAACTCTGCACTGAATGAAGATTTCCATATCCTAAAGTGACAGATTGAAAGAAGTTGCTGATCCTTTCCCTAATCCATTTACTCATGAACAACAAGAACAAATTGTCGATCCACACCATTATTGATAATAAAAAGAGGCAAGGGTCTCAGAGGCACTGGGAATGGTTGCCAGTCTGAACAGACTGATGAAGATGTTTAGAAATTTCAAAATAGCAATCAAAGAACTTGAAATCTAGGTGCTATTAGTGCACTTTTGTCGCCTTGCATTGCTTTGCTCATGCCACCAAGTTGGGAGGGGGGGGGGAAGCAAATGACAAACTATCAGGAATCCACATTATTTGGGCAGGACAATGTTTACTACAATGGTCAATCTCAATAGTTGCAGCTTGTTCCTGTGGCTGGGATATTAATTCAGCCTTTCAATCCTTCAAAATCATGCGCCACCTTTTCTGTTGTAAATATACAAAGTCTTTTTCTGCCATATACTGCACAAATTGTTTTGGTCATATAAAATGGAATTTCTGAATTATCTACATGCTGAAGAGTGCAGTACTTCTCTCATCATTCTGAAAGTCTTATTTAAACACACATAAGTCTTCTCTCAATCCTGAAATCTGAAGTGGTCCATGTAAACAAAACACAGCTAATGTAGATTGTTCTGTCCTTTTCCTGGAATAGTTTTTATCGATATGCATTATTTCCTGAAAGTGTCGTATTAGCTAGATGTAAAACTGGCAGGGGGTGAGCTTCTGTATTAAAAACCCAATGATCCAAAGGTAAGAGATCATCATTGGAGAAGAGCAGATATAAATACCTACAAAGTAAGAGAAATAAGATCTGTCACTATACATGATACACAAAAGATACCATTGAGGCTACATTGAACACTGCATGACGAGAGGTCTGCTTGTGCAATAGGGCTGTTTGCTGTTTGCCTTTACTATCTCCTCCCAACAGCCATCTGAGAAGAGAGGAGACATGTGTGCAAGGGGGCAAATCAAGAAAATGTTGTTGATGGCATCAGGACACATTCCACTGTTGACTATTCAAACCCATTAACTAGAGAGTATAAAATAATGGATATTGTCTAATTAGATGCAACTATTATAATTAAAATACAGACATTCATTTTCCCTTTGAATAAGATGCCTTATCACTCATGTATTGTAAGTGTACTAAATTTTGCACTAATTGCTACTGATGAAGGTTTAAAGCATTTGTAATAGTACACTAAGTTCTAAACAATTATGATCCACACTACCAAAAAGTATCATTTATAATGAACATCTACAATCTGTCAGTGAGATCCCATTCTTGTGTCACACTTTGTAAACTCTGTTGGTGGAGCCAAGCTTTTTCTTCAATTCTCCTGTTCTGCAACATACTAAAATCCAAATAACATGTCAAGAATTCCTAAATTCTGTACACTTGCACAATTTCCCCTTCAGCCCCTTCTGGCACAATTGCAATATCTGTGTATTCACTATATTCATCTAGGTAATTTCAATGTGTGATATTATAAGATAGAGCCAATACGTTTGATATCATCTCATTCACACCCTAAAACAGGCGATGGCATTCTCACCAAAATTACATAAGATAAAGGGCATCCTTGTGTAAGTGTTGCAGAATATATTATAATTCCTTTTATTTGGGAGGAAGAGTAAGTAAAAAATAAAAAGAAGGCTGTAGACATGTGCATTGGCAACCTGGTGGAATAAAATCTGCAGCAGTGATAATATCCAACAGTTTATAGCCATTTAATGCAGCCATTTTCCTAGCAGGCATATGTTTATTATATATTTTATAAATATAAAAATCTATTTTCTATAATATTTATATTAATATGTAAGTGCTGAATATTTTTTCTAAGAACCTCAATTTCCAAGGTTGCTGAAATAAACATCAAAGAGAAAAATCTACTTACTTTAGAGTTTCAGCAAGAAAAAAGCTTTGTTGTACATCATCATATGTAGGAGCTGAGGAGTAGACATCCTTGACCCCAGAAAATCCACCACTCACTCGGCAGTACTTATCAATGGCCTTTAAGTGGAACAAATGGAATGAATGCTTTATTAGCCAGCAATTCAAAGTTGGAAGTAGTTGACACATTCAAATAATATAGATACTATAAACTTAGAAATGAAAGGAGAGCAAGAGAGTATAATTTACACTAGATAGTTACATTATATAACAACTTTGCCAAAATGTCTACAGGTATTTCTTGACTATTTAAAGACAATTCAAAGTTACAATGGCCTTGGAAAGGGTGACTTACAACCCATCCTTGAAGTTATGGCCATTGCACCACCATCCCACAGACACATGACCACAATTTGGACACTTAGCAACCCGCTTACATTTACAATGGTTGAATTTGCAATCTACCCAGCTAAAAGCAGCCAATTGGGGGAGCCGGATTTGCTTAACAAGCTTGTGATACATTCAGCAACCATGCGATTCACTTAATGTTGGTGATAAAAATGGTCATAAAATTGAGTTCAGTCACATAATGACTTGTTTTACTACTGTATCGCTTAAGCAACCAAAATTCATAAGCTACCTGTCTGTGTCTCTAAAGCTATAGCATCCTGGAACACAAGTTTCAAATTTTGTACAGGGCTATTTTTGTATTTCATATTTGTATGTTTGATTCTTTACATGAGACAACTAATAACTCTAGAAATAAATTAAATAAAATAGTTTTGACTATTTGTTCAACAACAGAATAAATCTCTGAAAATGTAACAGAACTGGGATTACATTTGGTATGTAGGGAGAAGCATGAAGATGATAAGAAACTGAAAACGGCTAAATCCAGCTATGAGAAAAATAATTCAAGAAAAAAATCCCCCAATGCATGCCCATGGAAGATAAATAATTGCCTGAAATGTTGACTACACTTCCATTCCCAGTCTCCTCCCTCCTTCTTTTCATTGGTGTGGCCCAGAGCAGAGCTATTATAAAAGAGGTTGGAATTGTAAAAATCCAGGTGTTGTGCCCTGCTTCCTTCCCTAACTTGATTATTTCATATTTTTCAAAATTTTCTTGAAGCATTTCTCTTCCTAAAATATTAGACTGAAGATTTAATTGGAATTTAAAACAGCCCTTTTAAGGAGAGGTCCAAAGTCCCTCTATTACAGTGTTTCTGTAACTTGAAGACATGTGGATTTCAACTCCCAGAATTTCCCAGCCAGCATGCTCTGTTAGAATGCACTGAGGTTATCTTAATATTCCTTTCTAGAAAGTTTCAGAATACATGCAAACCCTTTTTCTATAAAGGAGCCTCTATTTGGCACACTACTTCTGATTGTGAGGGAAATTTGATCCTGGCTGTCCTTCTTGGAAAAGCCTTGAAGCACTCTTCTTGTGCTGCAGCTGCTAAGTTATATCGTGAATGAGCATCCATGAAAAAAAAAATTTAATTTTTAATTAATTTTCATTTCAGTGCTCATTTTATGACTGAATGCATTATTGTAAGGCAAACTTTAAATATTTTTTTAAAATCTAAATGTAAGATAAAAATATTCTGTAGGCAATATTAGAAACTGGAAATTGAAGTCTTTTCCCCAATATTCTCAGTCATCAGATTTTTTTTTGAAGCCATTTTTCCTTAGGTCTCCACAATCAAAGAAGGAACCATCTAGAAAAAAAAATGAGCATCAAGGTTTCAATTTTTTACTATGCACAATATGAAGGTTGGCAGGTAAAACTCTGTGAGGTTTTTTTTTTGAAGGCTAGTTAATAATTACCTGTGCTGCCTCCCAGCCCCACTGTCTGTACTTAGGATCATGTGTGAATCGCCACATATACCAGTATGTCTCAATCACCTCCGGTCTTAATATGTAGTATTTTTCATTTTGCCGCACTGCTACTGCCTCTAAACCTCCATCAAATTTGAAAGCTTCAGGCCCCAGTTTTAGAGCTGCAAAGGAAAATGATGAAAATTAATGCAGCAACTTCTTATATAACTTCTAAGTTCAACAATTCTACTCTAAAAGAAACATTAATATATGTTTTTCATGATCCCAGAAATAGTTATGATGGTTCTTTTGAATCTAGTCAGGTCTGTAACAGCTTGATAGAAATCTAAATTCATTTCAGAATTTTAAGCATATGCATCATTGTAGAATATTTAAGAAGTATTTAACATACTCTAAGATTCATATCTTAGGGAACAATAAGTATAAAAAAAGCTATTATGTCTACATAACTTTTATGGAGGAGTGAGCAGGACATCACTTATTCCCAAAATATATGTTTCACTATATGGCTCCTTTCAAACTCTGAAATTTGGGCCCACTATATGGAGCCCTAAATACCCCTTCTTCTCTCATAAAAAAGCAAAATCTTACCTTAGTGGTCTGGTTTGGAGAGGCCAACCTCACTTTTCTCACTTTCTCTGCAGAAAGTGCAGAATTTAACTGCTAAAGGAAATACTGCAACTTCTCCTATTTGAAATCTTGGGAAGTGAAATACAGGTTCCACTGTCTCTCTTCATTAGCATATTTTCCTGGCAATTTCATGATTCAACTCCCACAAGGAGATGTCACAGTATCAAAGCTAGCAACAAGTCTTTTCATCTTTGAAAGAGCTAGGGGGGTTGAGAATGAGGGCAAGGGCCAGGGAGCTAGCTAGATCGTTACTATCATATTGTTGGGGCAATGTGTACCATCTCATCCTAAAGTCAGGCTTTTGCTCCTGGTGAGGTTGTGAATTTAAAAGCACATCCTTTTTTAATGATAGTTACTGACAGACAAGACAGTCGCAGTGAACCTCTTGGATGAAAATACCCATGTGCCACCTCGGTCACACACACCTCATCCATTCCACAGGCAAAACCATCTCAATTAATACAACTACACACCTTACGATCAAAGCCCATTATTACTATTACTATTACTTTCAGCATACCTTTTGATTACTGTACTGCACCAATTATACTGCCTCTGCTCTATGCAACTTGCCCTGTGTGTTCTTTAAAATGACCCAGTATAGATTTGAACCAAGAATTTGCTTCCAACAAAAATTTTCTGTTCCTTTTTAACTATAGGCTTTTCTGCCTACCCAAATAGCTTCTATAGGAAACAGAACACCTACACGAAATATTAATGCAACTCCATCATGCATTTTTGATGCAAGATGTAAGATACAGCTTACATATTTTTTACTTTTATCTAACGTGACAGATCCATTCTATTTTCCGATGGAGCAGAAAAGTTCTATAAGTCTTTCATGGATAATTAAAGATCATCTACCTATATGTAAGATTTTTATGCAAATACATTTGTTAAATTTATATCAAAATATTTTTTGAAAAATGAGTCATGTATAGATTGCATGTATCCCAATGCAAATAAAAACACTGTTGAAAAAGGGGGGTTGATAGTGTCTCTAGTGTTTATTAAGATATTACTTCGTTACAGAGTTTGAGTTCACTACTAAGTTGTGTAAAATGTTATTTCATTGCAAAGCCTATATGTTAGGCTATTGCTGTAAGCATATAGATTACTAAGATTTACACTCTGCTTTTCTTCTTGTGTGAGGCTATGGGAAACAGGCAGACGAGGAGATCAGTGAATGCAACAAGAGGCAGCATGACCCAGGGAAATGATCTGAAATTAACAGGAAGAAATTTCGTACTATTCTGTTACAGGAAATTATTGTTGTCTATATTCACAGCCTCTGTTAGCTTTCTCACATTTAGTTGAAAAGAGAAATGGTGCAGGGTTTTGTGAGGGGTTGTGGGGGATAAGAATTATATTCAATACATCCAGCACCATATTCCTTATTTAAACAAAAATACCTGACTTAGGAGCCAAAACTCCTCACAGAATTCCGCTTCAATTGTACCTTATAGCAACTGCAAAGACAAGTCTCAGGAAAACACATTTGAAACCTAAGATAGGCAAGCATACTTACTTGTCCTGTCATAGGATTCATGGCATGTATGTGCAATTTCTGCTCCAAGTTGTAGGTAATGTCCAGCCTTCTCATCTCGGGAACCATCAGCTCCAAGTGCAAACATTCCCCCAGCAAAGCATGTGAGATGGCCCATTTTTCTCTCAAGGTGCCCATTTTTCCATTCCCCAATAAAAGTTAGGCCCCCATTAGACTTTCTGATAAGATGCTTCTCTATGGCCTGCAGTGGAAATACACAAGTTTAGTTACCATGACAGATCAAAACTTCTTTTCATTCTCTCTTAATATTCTTCTTCCAAGACACCAGATTTCATGAAGTTACAGAACAGAACAAGAACTGCAGTTACTCTATTTCCCCCTCTCTCTATTGAAGGAGAAGTGGGGAAAGAAAAAGAAACTGTAAAACACTTTCACAGAAGAATTAAGCACCGAGCTCCTTTTATACTTTGATGACCACTACTTAGGAAATGTTACCCTCATTCCTCCATTCTTTGCTCCACTTTTTCTATTAGTGATATTTTCTGAAGCAAGTGTGCTATGTGTTTAAGGTCAATTGGAACTATTTTGGACACAACTTTTCTTCATGTCAGTAATAACTACGGAATGGCAACAGACTGAATAATTCACTTTGATCAGGCAGTTCAAACTTTGGCCTAATTTCCCTACTTCTCTGAATCTTTGTTTTGCTAAAGACAGACTTTTGTACCATTAGTGGATTCTTACACAATTAAAGTGAACCTTTAGTCAATGGCCAGAGAGAAATCTGGTTGTTTCCATTTTTTCTTCTAATTTCTGCAAAAGCATGTGTTTTTGCATCAATTTAGCAAGACTCCTGGCTTTCTCATATTGTTAATAAAAGCACAAATTACTGTCAAACTGTCTTTTCTTCCTTGGCTATGACCAAACTTTCCATAAAATAAAACTTTGACACATGACACAGGTCCCTTGAGTAAGTGAGAAGAGAAAGCAAACACAATTTTGTGATTTACATAAAAAAACAAACACAAAAAGTACCTCCCCTTGACTTCATTGCATGAAAAGCTCAGGGGTAGACATCAATTTTGTGGGTTTGTTAACTGTTTGCTGGAAGGTAAGAACCTCTATGATACCTCTGCTAGCCAAGCCAGACATCAATCTCAACCACTCCTGATCTTCCAGCAACCTCAAAATAAAGATACAAAGTAGCCACTTAAACATTTCCACCAACATTGACACTTGGGCTGCAATTGATTAAGCATGCCCCTTCAAAAAAATTATTGGCAAAATAATCATGAAACAAAATCCCCTGAATATAAAAGAAATATTTTATTACAACATACTCCTCGGGGACCAGATCCCTAATCTAAAACTCCAATGTCAGGCTCCTTATAAAATTGCACATCTAATGTACAATCGAAGTCATTATTACTATAAATACTACTACTCTGTCTTCTGATTTTGTGGCCACCTTCATCAGCTGATTTATGCATTTACTTTGCTATCAAATAAACTCTACTTCCACTTCACGCAGGCATCCTGTGCTCATTTACCTGGCCAAGGAACAGAGCAGATTTTCTTCTAACACATTCATCTCAGCAACATGGAAATCATCAAAACTACTCTTTTAATTTGGATGGGGAACTATCATATATTCATTTTCTCCCTAAAGATTACAGGAATATGGGTGCAAATGAAGACCAACTGCCTTCTTGGAAGATAAGATAAAGGAGGTACAAACCCATTGTTCTTAATTATGGAAGATGTGGAATTCTTAGAATGGATTCATATATGAGGACAGTGAACAGAATTAAAATATCTTTCAGAAGGTAAAAGAAAGAGGACAAGTGATTTCTGTAGGCAATCTCTCGTTTGCCTGAGCCTTCCTCAATCAGATCCAGAGCAGAGAGACTGGAGAGGAAGAGATTTCAAGAAAGTAAACTATTTGGTCTTATACACATCAAAAGCAATGAGATGACAATAGCTGTGAGGAAAGATCAGGCAAAGGAGAGGCTACCTATAGTTATTCTCTCTATTCTCTGGCGTTATATGTGATGTATATGCACACATGCACTGGGTTCCAGGAATTTTAAACATGAGTCCAGGTAAGAATGTTCAGGTAAAACTACAAAGAAGGGAAAGTAATAAAGCTCTTATTGTAGAAGTAAATTATAGACTATGAAGCCAGGTAGAAGATCTAGATAATGCCTCCGGAACCACATTGAAGAATTTTTAGGGATAAGAACTACAGTAATGATAGGAATCTTTAATTGCCTGGACATCTGTTGGATGAATAGCCAAGACAGTAAGGCCTCAAACATTCCTCAGTGATCTTACTGCCTGCTTGTTCCATAGTGCAGAAGATTGGGGGTGGGTGGCTGGGTGGAGGCTCCCTAGAGCTTATCTTAAAAGAGAAGAGCTGGTTGAACAGGTAAATGTAGTGAGAACCATGGGAAGAAGTAATCACATTATCTTGGAATTCAAGATACTGCAGAAAGGTTTTTTACTTAGAGTTAAAACTGACAAATAGAGAAAACAAAATCTGCTCAGTGATATACACAGATCATGCTCTGATTTTAATACCTTGCTTTCAAGGAGAAAAATTATTTGTTAGAGGATAAAAAAGTTATTACTTCAAGAAAGTATATTATAAAAGATTTTTTAAAATTAAATAAATATGATTGTAAGGATGACAGAGACAACTACATGGAAGTCAACTAAAGCTTATATAAGCAGAATCTAAATAAGGTTTGCAACATACCAGAAAAAAGAACATAGTAAATTAAAACCACCATTAAAAGACAAAAGAAATAAATCTGAGCAGTTTCATAAAACCAAAGAGATCAATAAGCATTGGAAGAATTAAATAAATTGAAACATCAGTTAGATTTATTGGAAACAGCAGAACTCCAAAAGAAGACAAAGTGTATGAAACAAAATTATTTTGAAAATAAAAGTAAATCAGGGAAGCATATCAAATTAGGAAAGAGAAAGAAAAAAGGAGGACAACAGCAATAAACATAATAAACTATTAGATATAAGGTCAGAAATAACAGCAGAACTTGCAAATTTTAGGAACAAAAGTCATTTAGAAGAAACTCAGATCTTACAAAATTTACTTAAGAATGAGAAATTTTGAACAAATTACTAATAATTCAAGATATGAAAAAGTAATAAAGAAAATTAAAATTAATAAAGCTCTGTATGGTAAAAAGTTAAAAGAACTAAGCAGAACTACTGCTAAAGCAATGAATGAAATTCAAAAAACAAAAACAATTCAAAGACTCAGGAAGAAACGTAATACACAAAGAAGGGAATAATCAGAAGAAATCTCAGTGATATAGACCAATTTTTTTACTACTGAAAATTCAGTAACTACTCCACTAGCTGAATGTATGAGGAAGTACATTTGATAAATGATACATACAGATTACATTTCAAAATGGGAAAGATAACAGATTTATCACAAGTGTACTATAATTTATCAAAATTAAGAAAAATAATATCAGTAGTATTTTTAATGTGGAAAAAGCCTTTGATAATTTGGAATGGGTTTTTTTAGTTAAATGTCTTAAACAAAATGAATTCCAGAGAAGAATTCAAAACTTGGATGTAAAGTACATATAAAAGACAAACAGCAAATATTACAGTGAATGGATTGCTCTTTGTAAACATTTCAATTAGCAAAAGCACAAGGCAAAGGTATCTATCCCCCCTTTTGCTCAGAAGGTTTATTACAAAAACAAATAAATAAGAAAAATACTAAACTATCAAAATACGCAGAAAATAAACCATGAGTTAAAATCACAAATATTTTCATTAGACGTTAACTCCAGAGAAGTTTTAGCATCATGGTTTATTAATAGACATAGTTACAATGGCAAGACTCAATCTGGCACAACACTGAAAAAGAGAAACCTTGCTGTTAATACAACCTTGCTGTTAATAATCAAAGCATATGCAATGGAAAAAGTATTGATATAAATTCACAGCTGAAATCTAACCAAATTCAATCAGGAATACTTGAATAGCAAGACAAGCTAAGACACTTAGACACCTGTTATCAAGAAAAGTTAAAAACTTGAGGAAGTCACAAAATAATTAAAATGATCCAACAGAAATGAGTAATGCCTAAAATATAAAAATATCCAAGTTGCAATTAGTGGCTGGGTGGAGGGGGAAAGAGGGCCTACCACAATGTCTGTTTATAATTTTTGTTTTTCTAATTTTTGAATGTTTCTCAAAGCCCTTTTAATGTGTATGTGCATAAAAGTAAATTGTATATACCGTATACAATTTTGGACTATAAGATGCACTGGACTAGAAGACACACCTAAGTTTACAGGAAGAAAACAAGAAAAAAATAGTTTTGGCTATTTGGCTTGGGGGGGGGGAGTGCATCTTATACTCCAAAAAATACAGTACTTTTTCTTATTTTCTTTGTATGTTTACTTAACAAATAAATAAGAGACCAGTATATTTTAGAACTGAACATGAATTTGAGCAAACTCTGGAAGACAGGTGAGCCTGAAATGCTTTGCATGGGGTTGCGAAGATCAGACACAACTTTGCGTCTGAACAACAAATATTTTAGATTACATCTTTTTCAACAAGAAATAGTATGTTAGAAATGACCTTATTTCATTTATGTTGTTGGAGATGCAGTAAAATTAATATTTTAATTAAGTATATTGTTTCATCTCAGTAAGAAGAAAACTATGTGTAAACTCAAATTTAAGATTTTCAGATGTTTACATCAATCATATGGGAATTGACTTCTGGACAAAAAAAATGGGTATGCAATCGAAAGTCTTATTGTTCTGCATTAGAAACAAAAACATATGGCTCCAACCACAGGTAGTCCTCAATTATGACCACAATTTGAGCCCAAAATTTCTGTTGCTAAGTGAATTTAAGAGAACTTAACTGTCTTCAAGGATCCAAATAGGTACCATGTAGACGTTTTTAACATTTAAATGCATCTAAATTAGAAAGAATTAAACTTTGGTTGGACATAAGAAAAAAATCCTAATGTTAGAGCTTTTTAATAATGGAACAGTGTGTCTCAGAAAGTACTGGATTTTCCTTCAGTAGAGATATTTAAAGAGAGGTTGGTTGGCTATTTCTCAGAGATGTTAATAATAGTGGATTTTAGTAGACAGACGAACACTCTTTCACATTCTATAATTCTATGCTATTATAATAAAATAGCTCAGGTAAAAATGAAAAGTTGTTTTGCCTGTAGTAGACAAGAACAAACCAAATAACCAATCTACATTCAGCTAGATGACTATGGGCTACATACTTTCTTCAGCATAACTTACAACACAGCATAACTTTCTTTTGTAAGAAAAAATGGGATGAAAAGCTGCATATGCTACCCTATACAGAAAGGAAGAATAAATAAATTTCAGCAGATTGGACTTCCGGGTTGGCGGCTCCGCCCAGCCCGCTTCGTGAAAGTTGGGGAAATTCGGCAAAAAAGCAGCCGGATTTCCCAACCAAGCTGATCCTTCGGGA
>JANHFM010003637.1:20237-38346 GCA_032468115.1 Grayia smithii
GGGGGAAAAGGGGGGGATTTATATTGTAAAAAATTTATAAAACTTTTTCAATAAAAAAATAAATTTCAGCAAATTGAATAAATAAAAACTAGAAGAATCTCTAAAAAGAAATGAACTTTTTTCCATTAACAGAAATTCTACATTATATAATATACAAAATGATTTCCATATTTTCAAATAGATTTCATTGCTTACAATAAGTAAAATAATCAGCATACCTGTTGACTAAAAGTTTTTTTATTAATATTACTTTAAAATCATGTGCCAATTTTTAAATATTTATCATAAATCTATCATTTGATGCATTGTTCATCTTTCCAGAGTTATCATAAGTATTCTAATAAGAGTTTTTAAATGGGCTTAAACCAAGGGTCCCCAGCCCCCAATCCCACTAGTCTGTTCAAAACTGAGCCATAGGAGAAATGGGCAAGCACACACACGAAGCTCTGCTCCATTCACGCAAATAGAGCTTTGTGCGTGAGAGCCCTCTGCTCTCATGAATGGGACTTTGCACCTCCGCTCGCACGCGAAGCTCCATTAGTGTGAGTGGAGGGTGTGTGCACACGCCGCTAGTACCAAAGGAGCTGTGTGCGCATGCGTATACCTGCCACTCGCCTCCTCCCTATGTCAGGCCTCCAAACTGGAAAGGCTGGGGTCCGCTGGCTTAGACGATAGGCAGTCCTCAATTTACTGTGTTCATTTAGTGATTATTTGAAGTTACAATGGCACTGAAAAAGTGACTTTTCACTGTTTTTCACACTTATGACCACTGCAGCACCCCCATGGTCACATGATCAAAATTCAGGTGCTTGGCAACTGACTCATATTTATGACGATTGCAGTATCCCAGGATCATGTGTTCATCTTCTGCGACCTTTTGACAAGCAAAGGAGGCCAAATTCACTTAACAACCGTGTTACTATCTTAACAACTATAGTGATTCACTTAACAACTGTGGCAAGAAAAGTTGTAAAATGGGGTAAAACTCACTTAACAACTGCCTCACTTTGCAACAGAAATTTTAGGGTTCAATTGTGGTTGTAAATTGAGGACTATCTACACTTCTTTATTTATGTTTAGTTCTTCTGCTCATGGTGTATTCAATCACCAAACAACATTTTCAAGTAAGAGAACAGGATGAGCTAAGTTAAAGATGCATTTTTGTTTTCATTCTGATTCTTGAAAAAATACAACCAGTAATTGCTTGGAGAAAGGGGGAATTAATGCACTATAATCACCTCAATAGCATCATCATACATTTTCCTTGCCTCCGTGTCCATTTTATCTGACATCAACCAAGCTTTCAACAAGTATTCATAAAAACTGTCTCCCAAACCACCCATGGATGTGTGATCTGCAAGAGAAAGACACAGGGAGTATGTTAGCAATAAAAAACTCTGAATATGAAATATTATTGTGATTTGCAACTACAAAATCTACAAGCCTAGATTCAAAAAGGTAATGTTTTAGAAATATTTTCATATTTCATCTAGCAAAGTAAGGAATGAAGCTCTCCTTATGTTGTAACTAGACTAACCGTGATACCTGTGTCATTGTTTCAGATGTATTTCCTTACCAGGTTCCTTAATGTCTCCAACAATGGCAGAGCTCTAACATACTTGAAAAGTTCTTAAAAATTCAGGGAGCTATATCTGCTTTGAAATAGCCTGTGTTGAACCATAAGGCACAGTCAAACATCAGAAGTTGACTACAATAAATGCTCAGCACTTTGTCATAAAAATGCTTTATGGTAATTTTTTGTCATAAAATGTTTTATAAAATTTGTCAAATTTAAATTCCATAGGAATCATTTTGGATGCATTCTGTAAGTTAGTCCATTTGAGGTATTTTAGTTCAAAATGTTTTACCCAATAGTGAATTGTTTTGCCCAGTTAAGGATTACAGGCAGAAGAGTTTTAGTAATATATAGATTTACCTGGAATCTATTTGCCTAAGAGTTATAATATTTCCCAGGATTTCAATAAAATGATCAGAAACTACAGCCAGGACTTTATGACTGGATAAAATTCAACTCATATACAGAATAACTTTTAATAACCCACCATTCTGAGCAAATTCTTAAGTCAAATCATCAAATAGTTGATCTGAGTTAAAGGTGCCTTACTTGGAGCTACCTAGGCACCCTCTGAGCTAGAACAACAGACCAAAAGTCACTCAGGAAGCTTCTGTGGACAAGAATCTAAGTTTTCCCTAGTTTAATCAATATCACATGCTGGCTGTCAGTTGAAAATGGAAAGTTGTTGCAACACTACATTACTAAAAAAGAATGTGCTTCACTGGTATCTGAATGGTCAACAAAAATGAAATAAAACATTTCATTAAAACAATTTACAAAGCATCAAATAATGGAAAATAAATTTACTTAAAATTGAATGTTTAAAGCAGTGGTGAAATCTAAATTATGTTACTACTGGTTCTGTGGGCATGGTTTGGTGGGCGTGGCAGGGGAAGGATACTGCAAAATTTCTATTCCCACCCCACTCCAGGGGAAGAATATTGCAAAATCTCCATTCCCACCCTACTCTAGGGGAAGGATACTGCAAAACCTCCATTCCCACCCCACTCCAGTGGAAGGATATTGGAAAATCTCCATTCCCACCCCACTCTGGGGCCAGCCAGAGGTGGTATTTGCCGATTCTCTGAACTACTCAAAATTTCCACTACCAGTTCTCCGAACTACTCAAAATTTCAATTATCGGTTGTCCAGAACCTGTCAGAACCTGCTGGATTTCACCCCTGGTTTAAAGTACTGTATCCCCAATCATCAATATAGGACAATGGTATTTATTTCTCAATAGCATATTTTTTTATCTTAAATCCTTAAAATGTATGTCATAGGATTACAAGAAAATGTGAGTACATGTGCATATAAAATCTGGTCTAATAGGCACATACCTCACAGCATTATTGTACAGTATTTCCACAAGCATTTTGTTTCTACCATCATTTCCTATAACAATTATGAAAAGTATTGATTTGCTTGGTGAGTCTTGTTGGAACAATAAAGTTATAAAATTGAGATGAAAGTGATCTCATGCTCATTCAGTCCAAACCCCTGTTCAGGACAAAAAACTTCTAAACTGTCCCCAGCAGGTCACAATTCAAAGTCCATTTGAAAACATCCTGTGGGAACTTCACTTTCTAGAGATATTACTTTACTCTATAGTTCTTACTGGCAAGAAATTCCCTGGATACTCAGCCTAAATCTTTTAGTATCAACTTCTCTCCCCTTAATCCCCTTAATTAGATGATCCCGCTAACTACTGCCTAACCTGTTTATTAAATCAGATCTGCAAAATATTTTCTAATCAAGATAAACTAATTGCTTGGCTTGAATCTGAAGACATTGTGATGGATGAACAGGCTGGTTTTTAAAAAAGACAACAAAATTAGACCATGCTTTGGTGCTGCAATGTCTAATAGAAAAAGATAGGCATAACAAGACTTCGGCAACTAACTAAATTCTAATGATTAAAAAAGGAGTAATCCTTTTTCAGGATCACTTGGCTTTTGCAGAATAATCTTTTTGCAGCTACACAATCCTAAAAATCATAATTTCAACAAGATTGATCACTTTTTCAAAGTAAATTATGATTTCAAGCATTCACAGGATGCCCAGTTCAGATACACATATCAAATTATAATTACCATAGCCATGAAGTAAGAAATTAGTGTGCCAAATGTTAACCCTGGAGCCTACAACCATAAAGACTATTCAGTAACTAAAATCATGATACTGAGTTTTGGAAGACGTTTCAAGTGAATTTATGGATAAATACGTATGTACATTCATACACAAAACAAATTCAGTTTGCAATTTATATGAAAGAAATACTTACGCTGCCCCCAGCGCCCAGTTCTTGGATTCAAGTAATTTGGATAAAGTCCATTAGGACGGTCCATTTTCTGAAGGAGTTTACGAATATGCATAACCTTAATGAGAAACAAAAGGTAACCATGGTTACTTCTCAACATTCCTCTGGTTTTTTAAAATCAGATTTTTTAAATCAATTGCCTCCTTAATGTATTTTAAAGAATTAGGAATGTTATAATTGAACTAATAACCTGTCTTAAAATTACATTTAAAGAAATATTGAGAAAAGATGTAAGTATGTGGTACATCCACAAGCATTTTCCCATCTTATCTATATTTGCACAAGTCTTGAACTGTATGAATGTATCAGAAAGAGGCAAAAAACAAACCTTTTCATAGTAGACAGGATTGCCAGTCAGATAGCTGAGGTGTACGAATTCCATGTGAAGTGTACCAAACTCTGAGAGGATGCTGCTGCCAGCAGAAGCCCAGCCCCAATTGCGACCTACACCACTAATCAGAAAATGACAGGAAAAGGTTAAGAACATGTATTTACAAGAAACAAAAAGCAAGGAAAGAAAACTGTCACTTAACAAATAAAAGTAAAACTGTAGTACACCTTAAGTGTATGTGCTTAACATATAGTAAGTACAATTTAGAGCAGTCAAATAAATCCAAAACACCACAATATGTAAATTCTTTAAACTGCTTAGCTGATCTTGAACAATACTAAGAAAAGCTAATCAGTAGTTTTACATTATTCTTCACTATGCCAGGTTTCTCTGTCCATACTCATACCTTTTCAAATTCACCATTGCCCAAGGAATCCCTGTGGGTGTATTGAAGGCAGGGATGAGCTTTCCTGCTAATTGCACTGCTTTTATCTTGAATAGCTGAAACAGATGGAGAAAGACAGCTGAATCATGGTCTGCTGTTTACATTCCAAACCTAAACACATCTACTCAGAAGGAAGCCCTCTTCTAAGTATCCCACCTGATACACATCCACATAAATATTCTTCCACAACATTTTTCCCCACTCCTATGCCAGTAGGAAGGAATAGATTTCAGTGATCTGTTCCTTATTTGTGATAAGTTTAAAAAAAACTTATGAAAATATAAAATAAAGTAAAAATAAAAATAGTAGGAAAATGGGGAAGGGAGAAAGAGAAATGTGGGTGAAGGAGAAAAAGGAAGGCAGAAGTATTCATTTCTGCGCAGTAGAATAAAAATAACATTACAATCTCAACTTTTTACTTTTACATACTTAGTATGTACTAGCCATTTTTTTATAACAACAAACTTATCAGTGATCTCTACATCTTGTCTGGATTTATTTCGACTTTATCGTCTATAATGGATGGCAAAGATCTTCTGGATAATTTTCTCAGTACATAAATGAACAATATCTGCATTAACAAACTGGAGACAAAAATCCTAGGAGGTTCTCTACTTTCTCTAAGTAAATGCTATACAATTCTTCATGCAATTGAAGGCTACAGCAGTTAAGATGTTATTAAAATTATTGCTTAACATTATTATTAATGCAAAACTGGAAGTAGCCTATTATCGTATTTGATGGACAAGTATTTCTCTTGTGGCACAAAAGACAAAGTAAATTGGGTTTGTGGATTGGTTGGTTAATTTTCCTTTTTATCCAATGGGGGATATACACTTTCCACTTATCTGCGGCCTAAAAAAAGAGGAGCTCACCTTTAAAAGGAAACCAAGATCCAGCTAAAAAGTAACCAAAAAGATCAATACAATGTAGAAGTGTTAAAGAAGGAAAAGGTTTTAAAGTCTTCCTGATGAGAGTATAATATATGCCATTAAAGCTCCAGGTCAGATCTCAGGTAACTACTAAAACTGGGATGTTCATAAATACTAGGTGATCATTCAAAAGAAATGTGAATGTTGAATCAGTTAATGAAAAGCTCAGAGGAGATATAAACTTTTGGTGCTAGTACTATCTTCTTCATATAAATGCATAGCCTCATAACACCATTTTTCTTTTAAACAAAAAACAAAAGTATCTGGAAATCATTACAAGGACCTCTAATGTAATAACCAAATTCCTATAAGTTCCCAAGTGCAGAAGTTGCAGTCTGCTGCATTTTAGTCCCCAAACCATGTTTTTTAAGAGATCATCAAAATTTCATTGGTAAAATCTGACTGAAAACAACCCAAAGGTATATTAATTTTCAAAAATGAAATGAGAATGAATAGCTGTGTGTGTAACTGTGCAAAATTTACCTCAGACAACCTTGAATATTATATACTACCCCCTCCAATTTTATATGATGTAATTATCCACTGTTCTGCATTCATTAGGTAAGCATTTTTTTCACATAGCCATTGTTGTCTCTAAAAGATTATTTGCCTTAATCAGTCTTTCAGAAATTCAAAAGCTCATTCTTTTAACAATCTTCAGCTTTTTTTTTTATCAAACTGTTTTGTCATCAGTCAATTGTATAACTTTTAAAAAACAATGCTGGAGATTGCTCTTTACTCCTCCCTTCCCCTATCTTAAAAGTCTTGAAGTTTATAAAGAGGCAAAGACTCTATACTTCTATTTGGGAGCTGCTTTAAGAGTTATTTTAAGCTAAAGTACAATACAAAATGTATTACATAATAAAAATAAAATGAAATTTGGGACTTAAAAATAAAAAGAAGTATTACTAAACATTGACTGTTTAATGTTTCATCTCAATAGTTCTTCTCATATTATGAATATTATGAATAAGATGAATAATTAGGATTTATATATGGCTATATCATATCAGTACTGATTATCTGTATATACCTGAATGTAATTCACTTTCTCCAACCACAAATATGTAAATCAAATTTTATGTAAAAAAATTAATTCTGCAACCATCATAATAGACAAGCTAATTCATAATTATTTTTCTTAGCACTAGATCCAAAGGGAAAATCAATAAGTTCATTAGAGAACCAAAGGACTTTCCTTTAGCTATGGAAAATAAATTAAACTTAAGATTTTCTCAGTATACTACTTTCTGGGACCAACAGCAAGAGTTTTCTTTCATTTAGACATAAATTGAGGCTCAGGCTTCATCAGTTCTGGTTACCTACCCAAATAGCTTGTGAAATGGGAAGAAAACAAGCATTTGCTTCCTTAAAAATTTAGTAAGAAGCCCCAAACGTTTACACAAATGTACAGTGACTCCCTTACCTCCTGTCCTGAGAGGTAATAAGCTGCAAGCAAGCCGCCAATGAAACGAATGTTGACTTCAAAGACAGATACCTCTGAGTTCTTGAAACAGATAAAAAGGTAGATTCTTTAGGTATAAACTAAATACTAATACACTGCATTTACATTTCAAGTGTATCTTTACAGCAACTAAATAGAAGATTTCTGCAGACCAATTGCAATTACTCTTTACAGCAGTTCTTGGGGATAGTAAGCCATTGTTGCTACTAGTAACTATGAAAATTAATTAACTTGAGTTTGGATACAAGGCTAAATTGGGATTAATTAATGAAAACTGGATTTGAAAACTTTTAATACAACTCTTAAATGGATCAAATATAAAGACTGAAGATTAAGAAAACTCTTATGTGAGTTCTGTTTCTTTAAAACAGAAAAAAATGAAATTAGCTGAGACAAAACTTTAGTACAAGCTAACTAAAATTATATTTTTAATACTTGATGAAACTAAAACAGTGATACCTAATTATGCAAAGTGTCACTGGACATTTCAAAAGCAGGTCTCATAAAAATGAGTGTAAAAGAAAAAACTACTAGCACAACACAAATAAGAGCTTGTAAATCAATAGGAAATTGATTAAATAAATTAAATAAATAATAAATTCTCTCTTAAAAGTGTGCTTGAAGTTTTACAAAGCGTTAATGTCCATTATCACAAATCATTTTAAACACTGGTAGAATAAAATTTTAAATTTCTCCAAACAATAATATTCCAAGATACATTTGCTTACCACACTAAAATCAAGATGATTCTCAATCCATTCCTGTCCTTCTCTGAATTCATCATGAAGGCCCATTATATAGAGGGTATCCAATGCATCTACTATGCTTGCTCCCAGCTGGGAATTGCCTATAATCAAAATCCAGTATTTCCAAGATAAATATATCATTTACAGATATCCTTTCCAGGACCATTACCTACTTACCAATTGAAACAATACTTCATAAATATTTAATGTCCTTATATAGAAATCAAATAAAGATTAGACTAAGAATACAGAAATAATTAAAGAGCACTTTTATGAAAATAATCATTCACCAACATTTACAATATGGGGCTGGTCTTGGGACTAGAAATTCTGGATTACAAAAGTCTGGATGCTTACCTCAGAACAAATAGTTGTTTCTGATCATCATCTGCTGTAACCAGTTAAGTCTAGATTCTTTTTAGGTAGCCCAAACTACTTTTACCAATTAAGTATTAAAGGTATTCCTCACTTAACAATCATTTACTCAGCAACGATTCAGTGTTGCAACAGCATTGAACAAATGGAATTTACAACATATTTGTATCCTGAATCTAGGGATTACAGGGTTGTAAAAAGAAAAAAAAGTATCCTGCTTTTATTACTTTTACAAATAACACAAGATGGCGAACATATCCAACACCACCTTTCTCCTCCTATTTTCCCCACAACAACAATCCTGTGAGGTGAGTTCAGCTAAAAAGTATGACTGACCCAAGGTCACCCAGCTGGCTTTCATGGCTACGGTGGGACTTGAATTCATGGGCTCCTGCTTTCTAGCCTGGTGCCTTAACCATTAGACCAAACTGGCTCTCAAACTTGTCCTTGAAATTACAACCATTGTAGGGTCTTCTCATTCACATGATCAAAATTTGGGTGTTACACAGTCTGCTTGTATTTGTGACCAAAGTGTGCTTCAATGACCTCCACTCATCTATCTTGCTGCCATCTCTGCTTTTGTCCTGCACTCCGCTGCCCTGCCCACCTACCATGTACTACATCTGCTGCCCTGCCCTGCCCATCCCAGCTGACCTTCACCATCTTCTTCCTCCTGCTGCTGATAGGCAAACTTGGCCTGGTTCTCCATATGGCAGTTGCTGGCTGCATGAGCCTTGCCATGGAGTCAAGCCATATGTGCATCAAAAGTATAAGGAAGAAGATTGTGACGCTCAATTGGGACTGCAGAGTGAAAGGTAGCCAAAAGGGCAGAGATAGGGAGGGGGAGGATAAGTGGATGCAGGCGAGGTAAGAAAAATGTGACCTAATGATGACATAGTCCTGACCTAATGATTGCAACTGGGAGTAATGGAACTGCCATTGCTAAGCAGTGAGATTATATGAAGTTTTGCCTGGCAATCGCTTCACTTAATGATAGAAATTTCAATCCCAGTTACATTCATTAAGCGAAGACTACCTGTATCTTCTATGGCTTCTATAGCATTTCCTGATAGAAAAGTTAATGGGTGTGATGGGTTGCATAATGCTGATCAGAAATGCTTGGGCAGTCTTCAAATTCAATTCAAGTTGTTTAAAAAATTATTATGGCCAAAAGTTAGCAAAATGAGTAGTGACATGGAATACTACTTCTCTAGACAGTGATTAGTGGCAAATTGAAAAACTCTCAAAGGTATCACTATCTGGAAGAAGGAAACTTAATGACATTTGTGCTCCTGTTATGATAAATTCTACAATCTAAAATCCATTCAGGTATTAGTGAAACTAGAGCATTCACAAGGTGAAGAAGCAGATTATGCCACAAACCATGTTAAAATAAATAAGTAAATATGTATGTATGTATGTATGTATGTATGTATGTATGTGTATTTAGTGCCTTCAAATTATTGTTAACTCCTGGTGACTCTCTGGATTAGCCCTTGTAGTTTTCCTAGCAAGGTTTGACAGAAGTGCTTTGTCATTGCCTTCTTCCCCCGAGCTGAGAGAGAGAGGGACTGGCCCAAAGCACCCAGCTGGTTTTGTATCTAAGGCAGGACTAGAACTCAGTCTCCCGGTTTCTAATCTGATGCCTCAATGATTACACCAAACTGCCTCTCCTGTTATTACTCAAGTACTTTATGTAGAGGATCTTAGCTCACATTCAATACGTGAGAACTGTTTCTATTGCAGGCTGAAAATGCAACTATCAATGGTAGTTTGATGTCATTTGAGCAATGTCATTGACAGAGGGGTTTAAATTGGAGGACTCAATTATGAACATCATGGTTTCTATAATGATAAAATATGGTTATGTGTAAATCCTGAAAAATTTTTAGAATATCAAAAATAAACATCTGTTTACCAGCTGAAATAATTCTCAAACCTTTGTGGAACCAAAAGCTTTCTTTAGGCCTGATTAACTGAAAACAATTTGAAGAAGTATCAGGAAGTAATATTCTAAACTACATACATAACCAACATTCTAGAACCCTGGTGGTGAACCTGTGGCACTCAGAGCCCTCTCTGTGGGCATGCGTGCCATCGCCCCAGCCCAGCTCCATCGCATTTCTCCGTTGTGTTTCCCACCGTCGTTTGTAGGACTAAAAAATGCACGAAACAGCATTCTGCCTTCATCGCAGTGCATTTGCTGTTGCTGCTTCCATGGCCTGCCCTTTGCGCAGCACAGTGAAGTTTAGCGCGCTTCACAATGGGGGAGACGGGGTCCTGATCTCCTCCTGGAGCCCATTATGACACAGAGCCACAATGCAACTCTGTCATCTTGGCTCGCTTTAGCCTCCCGGATGTCAGTTGCTTTTCCTGCAGAGCTGCCTGTGTTGGGATGCCCCATTTCCCTGCCTGCCAGCTGGGCTTTCCGCCGACAGCTGGCCATGGGTGTGCTGCTCCTGGGCTCCTCTGCCTCCAAACATCAGATTCCTACCACCCAGCACCAGTTCAGGGGTTCCTTCCACTACCACCCCCAAGGGTGGAGAGAGAGAGAGGGAAAGAGAGAGGGGGGAGGAAAAGAGAGAGAGGGAGAGAAAGAGAGAGAGAGAAGGAGGGAAAGAGAGGGAGAGAGAGAGAGAGAGAGAGAGAGAGAGAGATAGGGAAAGAGGGGGAAAGGGAAAGAGAGAGAGAGGAGGGGGAGAGAGAGGGAGGGAAAGAGAAATGATATTACAGAAGTTTTTCTTTTTTGTTGTTGCTAAACGCAGTATTTCAAAAGCAGAAAAAAATGAAGGGGCATAAAAGCACATTTATCACGTTTTTATTAGAACAATTAGCTGAACTCTGCGTTGCTTATCATTATTTTAGGTAGTAGAACCTCATTATTCAGGTTAAATTGCCTTGTTGGCACTTTGTGATAAATAAATGGGTTTTGGGTTGCAGTTTGAGCACTCAGTCCCTATTCTATTCCATTCCATTCCATTCCATTCCACTCTACTCTACTCTATTCTATTCTAAATGTCATCACAACGAATTATTGGCAGTAGGGAATTCAAAATTTTAGGTTTGGGGGGCTTAAATTCAAAATGCAAAAATTAATCCAAATTTACAGAAAACGTTCAAGGCTTTGGAAACATAAAATGGATGTCTAAAAATGTGTTCAGAGTTTTAAAAAATAACCTTGGGATGCTGGAATCCATAGAGCCCATACTGTTCTTCATCTCTGGTACAGAAAAGCTAACACTGAAATAGTCCATATATAAATATGGAAGTCTTCCCTTTTTCCATACATTAATTTAATGTGTCATACATTCAAGGTATCTGTGTGTGTGTGTGAATGTGTGGGTGTGCATAAATGAAAAATCTAAAAAATATGGAAGACTTCAGGAAGCTTTCTTTTCATAGCTATTTCTTGTCCCTATGCAACTATTTGCATAATACTTTACTATAATCAAAATTTATGGTAACATTTATTGTTAATGATACAGTATTTACATCTTGGCTAAGTAACAAACATTATGACAATGACAAACAAAAAATCTCTGATCAATAGCAAGGGGAATAGTACTGTCAGCACCATTCCTGAGTTTTTATTGTGGGTCTCCTTGAGGCCTTTTCTGAATCAAAAGACTGTACACAGGCTATGTGTTTCCAATCTAACCTTAAAGGTAGTTTTTATGTGCAATGGGACTTATTCAGATGGGAGAATGGCCAGGTAGCCATGAAAAAATATTTGCTCATTGGCAGTAATCTCAACAGTAAATTGTGTACCAATTATGGAGAAAATTATTGTGAAAGTCATCAATCTTATTATCTACCGCATGGTTTTGAAGACGTGAAAGACATATGCTGTAATATAATCCTTCACACTTCTTTAAACAACCTTGAGACATCATACAAGAAATATTTGACATAAGATCAGGTAGCCTTTGAGGACATTCTCTAAACTGAAATATTCACATTACAGTTGCTTCACAAAGATAACCAAATTAACTGCCACTTTGTGATTCTGCTTCCTTATTTAATATGTAATAGTTTCATTGAGTTTGCCTGTACAAAAAGCAGAGCCAAATGTCTATGAAAAAGATGAAGCCTGCAATGCAGCAGACAAAGGTGGATAACTGTATCCATGGTAAGAAGAGTGGGCTTATTATGTAACAAACAAGATTGGTGGTTATAGCCATGGTGAAGAGATAAAGTTATCAGGAAAGAGCTTATCATGTAGCAAGCATAGGGACTTGGGCTTTCTACTGAAGACCAAAAAGAGCCCAACCTCTTCTGGAAGACAGGAACAAAGCCCAGTTACTGTTTGTACCAAAGATGAAGGTAAATGACAGAACGTCAAAGAGAATGATACTGCTGTTCATCAGACTATTTCTTACTTTTATTCCATCTGTGTTAGCTCAGAACCCTGGAGTCTTCCACATCAGGCCAGAAAAAGGAGGTGATTACTGTTTCCTTTTCCCTTCACAATGGATAAAATTATATCAGGAAGACAACAAGAAACGCTGGTTTGACCTTGAGTCATTTACTCAGAACTTCACCTATTCAGCCATGTGTTGCTTGCCTTCATTCTTTGGGGAAGATGACAAAGATACTGGTGGCTTTAGTACAAGAATTGCTTCTATCAGACAGGGAAATTGCAATCTCTTTCAGAATGCAAGACTCCATCAGATTAATAGTACAGAGGGGCTTCTGATTCTTGGTGGAGATGCTCCATATCCAATGAAAAGCTTGAGATCTGGATACAACTGGGGCCACTGTGAAGAGATTACTCTCCCAGGATTTATGCTCAGTGATGTGGATATCCTTTATTTAGTATTCAAAAATCTGATTAGAAATTTGTTATACAAAACTGGAATCATCTACTTGATGGCGATGGGCACAGTCACCATAGGAAGCTACTGGGCAGGAAGCACAGAGAAGAAAAAACAAAGCAATATTAAAAATCAGGGCCAAACAATAGATTTTGATGAGGTATTAATTGATACCAATATCTGCTTCACATGTACCTGTATGGTAATGGGCACCTTCATGCTTCTTTCTCTCTACTGCTTCTATAATTATATGATGCATGTAATGATTGGCATTTTTGGTATTTATGCATCTTTTAGCCTATACTGGTGTTTGACTCCATTTGTGAACAAACTCCCATTTGGGCAACATTTAGTCCATTTCCCATATTTTCATAAAGATCTAGAAATCAGAGCACTGCTTCTAGCAATGCTGTGTTTGTCTGTCAATGCAACCTGGATTATTTTTCGAAATGAAAATTGGTGGAGCTGGGTTTTGCAAGATGTTTTAGGAATTTCAATTGGCATTTAC
Source organism: Grayia smithii (assembly GCA_032468115.1). Taxonomy (NCBI): domain Eukaryota; kingdom Metazoa; phylum Chordata; class Lepidosauria; order Squamata; family Grayiidae; genus Grayia; species Grayia smithii. Next base: position 33,750 of record JANHFM010003637.1, read on the forward strand.
CTTCTGAGAACAGTTCACATTCCTACCTTAAAGAACTGCAGCTTGTTTCTGTTCACTCATTTGTTTTATGATATACTTTGCCTGTTAGTCACACCTTTTCTAACCAAAACAGGTAAAGACATTACAGATATAACAACTTTTGGATCATCTAACTCAGAAGAGATCCCTTTTCTGTTGAAAGTACCAATATTACCATCAACATCCTTTCTGGATAATGCTTCATTTACTGCTATAGGCCTTGGAGATGTTGTACTTCCTGGTTTCTTGGTAGCCTACTGCCACAGATTTGATGTTCAAGTTGAGTCTCCAGGGATCTATTTCCTAGCTTCTATTCTGGCATACAGCTATGGTCTGTTGGTGACTTTTGTGGTAGCAACATTCCTACAGGCAAGTCAGTCAACTCTTCTATATTTAGTGCCTTGTATACTCATCACTACATTGACTGTTGCTGCTTTTCGCAAAGAAATAGTACTGTTTTGGACAGGTATTGAATCTGAAAATGAGATTATTCAAGCTTCTTCACAAAAAGTCATCAAGCATTCAATTACACTGAAAAAGTCAGAGGAACAGTGCCATGGACTAGAAGAGGAAAAAGATATTATTACTGTCACATTCCACCTAGAAGAGCTTAATAGTGACAACATATTCACAAAGCAATTATCTGACCAAAAGAAACACACAGAGAAGATGTATTGCACATTAAGCCATGCAGCACTTCTCAATCAACATCTGGTGTACCAAGAGCTGATTGGAGATGCTGAGCAGCAATGTCTGGTTGGAAAAAACAACCTCTCATCTATACAAATTTGCAACAATCTGGATGATTCAGATTGATCAAATGCAAGTCCATTAAACTTCCTTTGGGGCAGAAATCACTATGCTGTCATTTTTATTGTGAAAATCAGTAATTCTGAATCACTACACATTTATTGAAGCCACTACCAGCGTCACTAACATGAACAAGAAACAGCATGAAAGAAATCTATGGCCAAAGGGCCCAGCTACACAGATAGTTGGGATAATAACAGGCTTGACTTTTATTGTCTGGAGTTATCAGGAATAAAAACAATGCTTAGGAATGCATGAATTTTTTCCATGGAAACAACAATTACACTTGGCTTCTATGTGACATGCCATGGCCAAACTCCAAGACAAAATGTAAACTGCATTTAACTTATGTTTAAATTTAAAACTGATTGTAGCTAATAATATTATCCAGTTATATATTTAATATTTTTGCCTTGTCTCTGGAAGTCACATCAAGGTTGCATGTGCATCTGAGCTTTCAATTGGATACTACTGCAATATCTGTTCCCTATTCATGATGTTGTGATCTCTATACTCTGCATGAACAGGAACAACACAAAAGGGTTCAAGTTGTATCTTATCTTCAGCTAAAAGACTCCTATTAATTCTATTTCCACATATAATATTATGCATTTTGTCAAGTTTTACTCCATCAGTAAATACAGATGGCAGAATACGTGTCAATTTGACATTGAAACATGCTAAGTTATTGTTAATATTAACAGGGGACATGAACATTGTTAAATTTAGTTACTCAAAGACTGTCAGTCAACTGACAAGATTTAATTACAGCTTTTAAACCTCCCTATATTTGAACTGCAGTGTAATTCAATACACTACTAATTATTTTATGGAAGAATACATTTTGTTGAATTAAATGGAAACCAGTATAAGAATTATTCAATGAAAAATAAAGTAGAAAAGTTTTTGTACCATACATAAACTAGAATAGTGATGAGGAATCACCAGTCTGCATGCTGGTTGTAATATGCAGTGCCTCTATACCTTTCCTAATTTTTTTTAAAAAAGTTTTCAACATAATGAAGATGTTTCATCTTGTTCTCGCATATACTGCATATTTGGACTTGCTTGTAAATATATGCACTACTCTTTTTCTTTATTCTAAATTTAATTCTGTCAATCAGTCATTTGTAAAACACTGTTTGGGTATTTTTAATGAAAACTGAAAACCAAAAATGTTATCAAAGAATTTATTTTGCTCAACCCACAATGCTGCAGAAATACCGTATTTTTCAGACTATAAGACACTCCCAAGTATAAGACACACCTAGCTTTTGGGGAGGAAAACAAGGGGGAAAAATTGCCTCTCAGCAATTTATCTCCTTGCAGCAAACAGCAAACAACCTGGTCAGCTTCAGCACTGCATGATTTATTTATGTATTTATTTAATTTATTTATTTATTTGTCGCATTTATATGCCGCCCCCTCTCCCGAAGGACTCGGGGCAGCTCACAGAATAAAAACATAACAATAGATTACAAAGAGTTAAAAATAAATGCGATAAATTACACTACCCCAATAAAACCGCACAATATAAAATACAATAAAAAAAAAAAAATCAATCCTGTATTCATGTAATTTGCTAAGTAGAAGTTTCCCAGATTTGGCCCAGCTGCCTATGTTATTTTTTGCTGGTAAAAAGACTACAGGTAGTCCTTTAAAGAAAAATGTATAAATAAAAATAATAATAAAAAAAGAAGTACAGGTAGTCCTTGACAAACGACAATTGGAAGCAGAATTTCTGTTGCTAAGCAATGTGGTTGGTAAGTGAGTCGTACCTGATTGTATGACCTTTTGTGCCACAGTTAATTTCGTTGTACAATATGCAATGACAAAAAACAATTGTTAATCGAATCACTGCAGTCGTTAAAGGAATCACATGGTTGTTAAGCAAATCTGGGCTTTCCCACCAATTTTGCTTGTCGAAAAGGAGACATTTGTTCAGTGATTTTGCCGTTCTGCATGATTTTTCTTGCCACAGTTGTTCAGTGAATCACTGCAGTTGATAAATGAGTAACCCGGCTGTTAAGTGAAGCTGGCTTCCCCATTGACTGCGCTCGTCAGAAGGTCGCAAAAGGGGATCACCTGACCCCGAGACACTGCAACAGTCATAAATACGAGCCAGTTGCCAAGCGTTTGAATTTTGATCATGTGACCATGGGGGTGCTGCAATGGTTGTAAGGGTGAAAAACGGTCACAAGTCACTTTTTCAGTGCCGTTGTTAATTTTGAAATGTCATTAAAAAAACCTGTTGTTGAGGACTACCTGTATTTTAACACTCCCCATGAGGGTGTGAAAAGATAGGGAATCATTGCAGGACCTGTCAAGAGGTCGATGGTTATATTCCCAGACAAGTGATATAAGCCTGAAGGTAAAATTCTGTCTCCATCCTACCTTCCCAGATATTTCTTCAATTTTGTTGTGTAGCCTCTGCCGCAAGAAATCCATTGCAAAATTTGTGTCAGGTGCCTTTTTATTCCCTGGGTGGATAAAAAAAAATTAAAAATTTTAGCCCAACCGTGCAACACACCACAAGCCCTTATTTTCCTCACAACAATCCTATGAGGTGGATTGGGCTGAGAAAGAGAAGGATTGGCTCAAAGTCGCCTAGCTGGCTTTCATGCCTAAGGCAGAACTAGAACTCTCTGTCTTCTGGTGATTGGCCCAAAGTCACCCAGTCAGGTTTTGTGCCTAAAGTGGGACTACAACTCATCGTCTCCTAGTTAACTGGCCCAAAGTGATCCATCTTGTTTTTGTGCTAAAACTCACCATCTCCTAGTGATTGGCAGAGACGGTTTTCATGTCTCAGGCAGGTCTAGAATTCAGTATCCTGGTGATTGGCCCCAAAATCTAGCCAGCTTTCATGCCTAAAATGGGACTAGATCTCTCAAATCTCCTGGTGATTGGGCCAAAGTCACCTAGCCAGCTTTCATGCCTAAGGCAAGACTAGAATTCCCAGCCTCCTGGTTTCTAGGTCAGCATCATCTTCACCATTAGACCAGACTGGCTCATTTCTCTTTCTATCACATTCTTACCTCTAACGCCAGGTGTTACCAGCGTTTCTTTCCCATTTCTTTCCTCTGCGCTGGCACCAGGTGTGATTGCAGTAACAGACCCTGGCTTCTTAGCATCTGGTTTGGCTGGTGACGCTTGGCTGAATTTGCTGCTAGAAGCCCCCACTGTATTTTTCTTTTTCTGATTTTTTTCTTTCTTCTTCTTCTTCTTCTTCCCAGACTGAGCGCTCTCGTCCCTCAGCTTGCTCCCAGGCACTCCTTTGTAAACAGAGCAATGAAAGTATTATGTATTCACTTGAATTAATCAAATGATCAGACAGGGAAAAAAAACCCTAGTGACTTTGCATAGAAAGCTGCAATTCGAGCTTCAAAAGACTTTTAATCTTCAAGACAAATAAGGGTTGCCTAAACCCCTACTAAGGGACACGGTGGCTCAGTGGCTAAGATGCTGAGCTTATCGATGGAAAGGTTGGTAGTTCAGTGGTTTGAATCCCTAGTGCTGCATAACAGGGTGAGCTCCCGTTCTTTGTCTCAGCTTCTGCCAACCTAGCAGTTCAAAAGCAGGTGAAAAATTAAAGTAGAAAAATAGGGACCACCTTTGGTGGGAAGGTAACAGCATTCTGTGCATCTTTGGCATTGAGTCATGCCGGCCACATGACCACAGAGACAGCGCTTGCTCTTCGGCTTTGAAACGGAGATGAGCACTGTCCCCTAGAGTCGGGAACGACTAGCACATATGTGCGAGGGGAACCTTT